>JBBPBX010042092.1:0-28552 GCA_038048925.1 Garcialebias charrua | reverse complement strand
GTGAAGAATGAGAAAGGTTTTTCTACTCTGAGCTGTTTGAAAAGCTGCCTCACCAAAGACGTCAGCTTTTCGTTGAGTGGTGACCAAACAATTGTGTGTGTGTTGGACCGCTGCTCTGTCCAGGGTGCTCCTGCCTCTCACTCCTTGACTGCTGGAAAGAAACACCAGCTCCATGTGACACTGAGCAGAAACAGACTGCATTCATATACTGTAATGTTTTTCTGGTCTTGGGTGGCACGGTGGCACCGTTGTTTGAGCTCTCGGTCAGCAGGTCACCGGATCGAATCCTGGCTGAGGGCCTTTCTGGGTGTTCTCTCCATGCACGCATGAGTTTTCTCCGATTACTCCGATTTCCTCCCACAGACCAAAAACATGCATGTTAGGCTGATTGGTAACTCTAAATTGTCCCTAGGTGTGAGTGAGAGAGTGAATGCTTGTCTCTGTGTCCCTGTTGTGGACTTGCATTGTGTACATGTCGTCCTCTGTGTCCCTGTTGTGGACTTGCATTGTGTACATGTCGTCCCCCGCCCCTCGTGCAGCGACTGCTAGACATGGGCACCACTGACCTCCATGACCCAGAAAGGAAGTAGCGGGTGAAGATAATGGATTAATGGATTTTCTGATCTTACTGACCACTCAGTGGGCGTTTACACTATACATAATATTTATACATTTACCAATGCCCCCCCCCCCACACACACACACACAAACATATATGTAATGGACATTTATTAAGTGAACCAAATAATCCTTCTCTTCTTAAATTGTAGCTAAAAGAGAGTTACAAAATAAATTGGTGGAATAATGGAACTGGGCAACAGAATGCAAGGACAACCAGCAGACTGAGTAATCCATTATTAAATCATTGTATCCAATGCTTCATCTGCTGGATTTTCATACAAACAACTGAGCTGACTGAAGTAATCCAATGACAATGTAATAATCTAACTATCAAAATTAAATCTAATTTATTTCTTTAGCCGCACTGCTGGCTGTTGGGTAGCAGCTATTTTAGCTCCACAACCATTGTAATTTATTACAGCAAACACAACCAATTTGTAAATAATAAATTTTCTCCCACAAAATACAGAGCAGAACAACATAATTATCACACAAACATTTGAAAGTTTATTTTTAAATAAAGGATAGATGGATGGTGAGCTGTTGAGCCTTGTTTTTAGCTCCTGATCTTAGGGCCTTGTCACCTTGACACCACCTCAAACCAGAGTTAATCCTGTCTGAGGTAAAAAAGAAGAAAAAAAAAAGATTAAAAGCCTGCACCCCAAGCTCCAAACAAACCTCAATCAAGCTCCCCTTAAAAACCCTGACATGACAGTGAAAAGACTATCCAGTGAGAAACACACTCTTTATTTTTGTCACAGAATGTTTATCCATCCAACTGACAAGTACAGCTTGCTTTGTTTAACTGTTTGAAAATTTTAAGATCTTTTTCAAGCTTTTATTAGTTTTTTATTTGCTACAAGAACAGTTGACAAATGAGCAAATTTAACACAAAAGTACACTTAGCCTTTTCATTTCTAAGGTTACGGCTGCTGACTGAGTAATAACCAAAGACCTCAAAACAACAGCACAACTCTTAAAATCCAACAAAGTTTGTTGTTGAGTTCTACCTGGATTAAGACAGAGTCTACCTAAAGTGGTCTTTGGATACAAATAAATTTGATTATCTAAAGGCTCAGGAATACTCCAAGGCTCTATAATCTTATTACACAGTCATTAGTTTAAAAAAAAAAAAAAAAACGTCAATGCATGTTTGCTTAGTAGACTTCCTCAGGAAGACAGATTCACAGCTTTTCACTTTTTACACATTTTATGTTGCAGCCTTTTCCCAATTTGCACAAAGTATTAAATTAATATCTTTCCTCAAAATGCTACACACAATAACCCATTATGACAATGTGAAATTTTTTTTTGAGATTTTTGCAAATGTATTAAAATTTGAAAACTAAGTAATCATATTTAAGTAAGTATCCACAATACTTTGCCATGAAGCTCAAATGGAGCTGCATCCTGTTTCCACTGATCATCCTTGAGCTGTTTCTACAACTTAAATGGAGTCCACATTTTGTACATTCATTTGACTGGACTTGATTTGGAAAGACACACACCTGCCTGTGTAGTGATACAAGCCTTCATCTCTGACCTGGATTTACACCCTTTCACTGATTCTCTCAGTGGGACACTTTACCACTGTTTTATTTTAATAGTTTGAATCAAAACACATATTATTTCAGAAGAGACTTCCTTTTAATTTGTGTTAATTCAGAATTAATTAACAGAATAACTCTTGTCATTGTATGACCATGGTTTATGCTGTTACCAATGCTGGTCACTTCTTCATATGATGAATCAAACTGTGGCAAATTTGAGAATTGTGTCAAGTTGTACTTTTCAGATTTGTTTTAGAAATGTTAAGACGGAATCAAAGCCTAATCAAGTTATCTTCTAACTGGCGACTGGCTTCTATCTTTTCTTAAAACAATCTTTCTCTCTTATCCTGAGTGACCTAACACTTGACCTCTTCCTCTGCACCTCCACATTCACGCCTCCTCCCGGTGCCATGCCCAATCAGGAAGAGCTAAGTTTCTGGGTCAAGTCAGCTTCAAATACCCTGACTTCCTGTTTTTCAAGAGTCTTCTGGAGGAGCTCAAACCATGAGGTTCCCCAAAGAGCTGATTTGCACGTCTGTCGAACTCTAAGGACACGTAATCTTTTAAGGATTTATAACATGCCAGTTATAAATTCACTTCGAGCTGTAAAAAGCTCAAATTTAGTGAAAATCCTTCAAGGAATCCTTTATCTTGAAAAGCCAAACCAGAACTGAGGCTGTTACCTCGGTGAGGTAGATGCAGGCTTGAGCGAGCCGCTGCAAGATGGACGCTGGTCGCCTATAAACCGTAGCAGGACGGACTGTCCGTGCACGTAAGGCTGGGACTAGTTTACCGGGGCAGAGTCCAAGAATCTTCGCACAGGTAAAACGTCGATGTTCATTAGCTGGCCTGGAGTCGAGCAGAAACCGCCGAGGAACTGCCATGTTTACTGGTTAACTCACGTCAAGATAATACCCCCTCATCTTTCCTTCCATTCTTCCTCCTAAACTTTCTCCTTAAATTTATACTCCTAAGCCAGTAAACTTTAAGTTGACGTGCCTACAGATGTAAAAGTAATATGTCATCTTATTTACTTGTTCTGTTGTGCCTAGAAGTTACCGACGCGTGATTTCGTCTGCTGAAGTAAATTATAGGAAACTGATCAATCACTCAAGTTGTACAGATGTTGTGATGTAATTTAATAATTTGTTAATTAAATGGTTCAGTCCTGCTGAACCAACATAATTTAACGTTTCATGCCTTCTCCATCTCATCACCTAGTCACAGATTTATAAATTAATCTGAAAAAGGGAAAACCCGTGAATTATTGATGTATTTTTGTGTCAGTCTAAACCCTGCCCAATTTACATCAAGTATATAGGTAAATCAATAAAACTGATCACCTGCCTATATTATTAAGCCTGCATAATGTCCCACAGCTGACAGTGCATGTCAGAGCACAAACACCAAGCATGAAGTCAAATAAATTGTCTAGACCTCCGAGACAGGATTGTGTTGAGTCACAAATCTTGGGAAGGATACAGAAAAAAAAATTCTGCTTTGAAGGTCCCAGTGAGCACAATAGCCTCCATCCTTGATAATAGGAAGATGTTTGGAACCACCAGGACTCTTCCTAGAACTGGCTGCCTAACCTGAACCATCAGGGGAGAAGTAACATAACCATTCTCTCTTTTGCTTTTGACGAAGACGGTCACTCTTAACCTCCCTTCCTCCTGCCTTTTTTTTTTTTTCTCAACTGTCCTCTCACCCTCAGAGCCTCTCTTTACACATTTTCTTAATAAAAATATATTATGGATTTGGTCAGCTGGTCCCTTCACGCAATTGATAATTTTTTTCTCCAAAAGATAACAGAGTGCTGGATAGCCCTCATGCTTTGAACGGACCCTCACAACTGGGTATGTCATTGATTCCTGGAGTGAGTGGAAGATGGTCTGACTATCTGTCCTGTCCATGGAGGACGTAGAAGTAGTGTACTGTACATTATTGGATTTATGATAACAGGGTTTCTGTTTTTTGGAATCTGTGGATACCTTGGATGTCGACAAATTAGGAAGACGTCGGCAGCAATTTCGGCCATGGTAAAGCTGCCATCCTTATGTGAAGAATTGATCTGTGCCTCGAGCTCTCAAACTCGCATGCTTAACAAGCTCAACCACAAGCTGGACACAATTCTGAGAATTGTAGGCCCCTTGCTGCTCCTGGAACTCACCAGCATGAATGATTCAATCTTGGAGAAGGCTAAATCGAGAACAGACTGGGCAGAACGTCCACTAATTCTGGGTGTTTGGATTTGCCATTGAGTGTACCAGCAGAACTTGAAGGCAGATAGAAAACACAGTTCGGCGGCTCAAACAATTGTTTTTTATCTGAATTTGGCCTCCTTGCTGGCCTCGGACAGGTCAACTTATCTCAAATTACTCCTGGAAGATATGTAAACTAGAAGCTCTGCCTTACCCCCTGACCCCTCCCGAGGACTTCTGCGGCCTTATCAGAGCCATGATGCTGATAGACACTGTTCCATCTTATCAAAACTTTTGAATTTTCTGGAGTGTTTATGGATAACTCACCGGCTTTGTCGGCCTCTATATAAATGAAAGCTAAATGTTACAAGGTATTTTTTTTTTTGCATCTTTTATGCTGCTTCCTGGCCAAGAAATTGTGAGACATATTTTTTTGGCTTCCTCCATCCTCGTGTTCTCTTTTTCTCATCTGCCTGTACTGTATGTTGTATGTAACAGGTCTCTTTTGTAAATGAGTCTTTGAGTCTCAATGGGAACTAACCTGTACAAATAAAGGTCTAATGATAATAATATTAATAACAATAAGGGTCTTAGTCAGGGAGGTGACCAAGAACCTGAAGGTCACTCTGTCAGAGCTCCAGTGTTCCTCTGTGGAGAGAGGAGAACCTTCCAGAAGGACAACCATCTCTGTAGCACTCCACCAGTCAGGCACTACGGTAAAGTGGCCTGACAAAAAACACTCCCTAATAGTAGCCTATCTGGAGTTTGTCAAAAGGCACCTGAAGGACTCTCAAACGATAAAAAATAAAATTATCTGATCTGATGAGACAAAGATTTAATTCTTTAGTGTGAATGCCAGGTGTCATGTTTGGAGGAAACCAGGCACTGCTCATCAGCAGGCCAGTACCATCCCTACGGTGAAGCATGGTGGCAATGTCACAAACAGGTCTCTTTTTAAAATAAGTCCTTGTGACTCAATGAGATGACCTGTATAAATAAAGGTTAAATAAAAATTTTTTTTTACAATTTGGAATAAGGCTGTAACATAAAATGTTGAAAAAGTGAAGCGCTGTGATTACTTTCCGGATGCACGGAGTCTTCTTCTGTTGTTTATTGATAGTTGGCAAACCATCTTAATAGCACCTTCCAAGTCCATAACTGATTGAAGTGTGTGCCACAGATCAAAGAGATTTCTATCATTAATAAGTCATTTTCAGAAATAGTCCACCGGTAGGAGTGCTCCACCTGTAATGTGATTCCTCCAGCAGCAAAATTCTGCCACTAAACAAGTAAAACATGAGTGCACAAATTACAGCAGGAGAGGATGTTTGATTTTGCATCAGTGTTCAAACACCACTCAAAAGAAACATGATTAAATCCAACAAACTGTTTGAGAAATAAAAATACATAAAAATATTTTAATAAGGTATTTTTTATTAAAAAATAAATAAATAACTCAGATTTTGATCAGTTCCTCCAAATCCGAGGCCATGGTCTTGAGCCGGAAAAGGGTAGCATGCCCTCTCCGGGTCGGGGAGGAGGTCCTGCCCCAAGTGGAGGAGTTTAAGTATCTCGGGATCTTGTTCACGAATGAGGGAAAACTGGAGCGTGAGATCGATAGGCGGATAGGTGCAGCGTCCGCAGTGAAGCGGGCGCTGTACCGGTCTGTCGTGGTGAAGAGAGAGCTGAGTCAAAAGGCAAAGCTCTCAATTTACCGATCGATCTACGTTCCCACCCTCATCTATGGTCATGAGCTTTGGGTTATGACCGAAAGAACAAGATCTCGGATACAAGCGGCTGAAATGAGTTTTCTCCGCAGGGTGGCTGGACTCTCCCTTAGAGATAGGGTGAGAAGCTCAGTCATCCGGGAGGGACTCGGAGTAGAGCCGCTGCTTCTCCACATCGAGAGGAGCCAGTTGAGGTGGCTCGGGCATCTGGTTAGGATGCCTCCTGGACGCCTCCCTGGTGAGGTGTTCCGGGCATGTCCCACCGGGAGGAGACCCAGAGGAAGACCCAGGACACGCTGGAGGGACTATGTTTCTCGGCTGGCCTGGGAACGCCTTGGGATTCCCCCGGAGGAGCTGCTCCAAGTGGCTGGGGAGAGGGAAGTCTGGGCCTCCCTACTTAGGCTGCTACCCCCGTGACCCGATCCCGGATAAGCGGAAGAAGATGGATGGATGGATTTTGACCTTCATTTAGGCCTGGAGATTTTGTGGTTTGTAATTCATAAATCAAAATCCTCCCTTCAGTTAAAATGTTTAAGGCTAAAATTAAAATTAATCTAATTTATAAGAAGGTTTGTAGGCTCCATCATCCAGGTAGATAACAACAAAAAAGGTTAAATAATTTAATCTGGACCAGTTTCTTTAAAGGAAAAATGAGGGACTCAACGCTGACAGAAGTCTCTTTGACTCCTCAAGGAGTTTAAATTTTTTTTATTTGTTTTACTAGTTTAGAAAACATTAAAATATTATGTGTTGTACCGCATGAGATATTTGGGGGACATTAAACTTTTGAATGAACAATGAAACTACACTGGAATAATTTAATATTTAAAAATCCATATTTTCATTTTGAGTTTATTTTGCTCTGATAGTATTTACAGCAGACACAACAAACCCAAATGTTCATTTATCTCCACAGGCTATCTTTAACAACTACTGTATACGCAGTTTTCTTTAGCTTATAGAATGTTATTTTCTACTTCAAGGATTCAAAGTTCTTTATTTGTCGTTCACACCATATGTGGTACATGTGATGGAACAAAATTGTGTACACATGGTCCCAGTTACATCCAACAAAAGTATTAAAATGTAAAAAAAAACAGTAATAACATCTAAGATATGAACTAAGAAAAATGTTAATAAAAATACACTAAGCACTAGTAGCATAAAAACAATAGGCCAAACAGCAGCACGAACATAAGTCTGTGTGAGCAGATGAGCACAAATGAACACAGCAACATGAAACAGATCAGCAGCAACATGAAACAGATCAGCAGCAACATGAAACAGATCAGCAGCAACATGAAACAGATCAGCAGCAACATGAAAGATCAGCAGCAACATGAAACAGATCAGCAGCAACATGAAACAGATCAGCAGCAGCATGTGATATTTCACAGTGATTATCCTTGTTAGACATTCATGAGTCTAACAGTCTCAGGGTAGAAGCTGTTCCTCAGTCTAGTGGTTCTACCTTAAACACAAGAGGGTCATTAGACTGAGGCCCTGTTTACACGGCGCGTATTTTGAGTGGAACCGCTACTTTCTCTTTGCGTCTTTGCTTATAGTTGACATGACGCCGCTGGCCCCCCTCTTTGCATCCAATACTTTTCTGATCCACCGCTCAGGTTGGAACTTTTTCGCTGACCGCCCGTTGATTATGTAAACATCTCCCGCTGATCTTTTGTGTCAACCACATGCACGCAGCTCGCACGCAGCTCGCACGCAGCTCGCACGCAGCTCGCACGCAGCTCGTACGCAGCTCGCACGCGCGGACAGTCTAGGGCAGGTGGACATTTCACGTGTCACGCTGCAAAATATAACAGTTTAACAATAATAAACAGTATTTATGTTGGCGTGGGAGATGTATAAATTTATCTGAACTACAGTATCTATCTGGACTTGTTACGTTTTTTAAACAGTGCGTAACGTGCTGTGAAAATGAAGACACCAGGTTTATTTATTATTTATTTATTTATTCAGCACCACAAACTGTACGTAACGCAAACACTGAGAATTAAACTGAACACTAATAAAACACGTTAACTGAACTGTAAATACGTTAATGAACTGGACTCTTGCTGTGTGTTCATCTGGACCCATCAGAACCGGTCTGCCTGTTGGAACGACAGCTCCACCTGGCAGAAATAAATAAATAAATAAAAACTCCGTTGTTGTGTGATCAAAGTAAACACACGCAAACATTATATTAAGAACGTTGATTTACCTGCTGTAAGTCATGTTTATCACGGAGGAAAGTCCGACATCGACTCGGTTCTGGTCCACAGTCCACTCAGCGTCTGGTGTGCAGCTTGTTAGATGAAGCGGGTCCCACTTGGTGTCAAATCTGTCGACTTTTATCCAAAATCCAGCTTTAACTTGTTAAGTTGTTGTTAGCTCAACGTTTAGCCCAGAAGAACGCAGCAGTCAGGCAGCACGCATGCGCAGTGGGTGAAGGTTCAGCAGCACGCATGCGCAGTGGGTGAAGGTTCAGCAGCACGCATGCGCAGTGGGTGAAAGGGGGGGGCATGAGGGAGGGGGGAGATTCGAGCGGATCCGTGTCAACGCAAAACTTTTCATCTAATTAACATACCCAAAACCTCCGTTTCCCCCCACAGTGTCCGTGTAAACAGGGCCTTAATGACTAAAGGGTAAGAAAAATCAAAGGGTGAGAAGACCTCAATGATCAAAAGTAGAGAAGACCTCATGACCACAAGAGGGAAAAGCCTTTGATGACCAAAAGGCAAGGGGACCCCTGATGACCAAATAGTGATAGGACTCTTCATGAATAAATGGTGAGAAGACCCTCACTGACTTCAAATGAAAGCAAAAAGACATAAAACAGAGAAACTGTTTATAATTTGGACTAAAATCAGCCTAAATTTTATTTTTTCTCTTTAACAAGAACAGTGGTTGAGGAGGCAGGTTCAGATTGAGGATTAATTTGACAAAAAATACCACAAAAATACCAGATGCATTTTTAAATCCAAGAATTGCCATATGTTTTATTGTCACGTCTGAGTTTACAAGCAGTAATCCAATATACAAACTGAAGAATATATATTTAATATGCTAAAACAGTGCTGTTGGTTGGGTTTGCAGCCAAGCAAGTAAGGAATTTACTTACACAAAGCAGTCAATCATTTGCAAATTAACATCTAAAGTTATTTATGTGCTGTCATAGAAACAAAACAGATCACACCTTTTCCTCATGGCGACATTTTAGAAGATGATATGATGAGGTGGGTCACACACTGGGCTGTGATTCAAATCAATGAGTGGCTCTTCAATAATTACCACAACTATGATAAATGTTCTGCTGGGAGAGAATGAAGCTAAAGATCTGGGGGTGATTACTGATCTAAAGTTGAACTTTTTAAGATTATTAAAGTCCACTCATCAGCAGCATGGCCTACAGTAGATTGTAACCATTTATTTTTTGTCAGAGACGTACAAACCCTTGTTCCATGCTTTTCCTGCCAATGTCTCGGCTGATTATTAGTAGAGAAACGTGACAAAATGTCTTCCCTTGCTTCCTACAAGAGCTCCACTGTATGACCACGTCACTGCTGTTTCACCTTGTTGCTCAAGTAATTAATATTTGAAACATACAACTCATTAAATCACTGAAAGGCAGTGCTTCGTATTACATTATTGATCTTTTTACTCCATTTACCCCCAGCTGAAGCAGGCCTGAGACAGATGCGCTAAAAGGGTGTAAGATTTGTGTAAAAGATTCTCCTTTAGAAACACAACATTACAGTATATATTTGTGACCTGTGCACACAAGTTCAAATGAGCACAGGCTCCAGAGCAAAACACTTAAAGATTTAGATTTTTGTCGTATTTGAGATTAACGTAAGAGTTAATAAAAATACAATCTAGTGATCCCAGTAATCTTCCTAATCTACCGTAAATTAAAGATTTCTAACAGGTATGTTTAGACATAATAATTTTAATTCCCTTTGAAGCCGACATTCTTTTCTGCCGTCTGTTGTAGTGCCTGGAAATCCCTTCGTATATTTGGTGTCATTGTGAAGTTTAGGCAAATGTACAAATAAAATTCCGTATTTTTCAGACTATAAACCACACTTAAAATCCTTTAATTTTCTCAAAAGTCAACAGTGAGCCTTATAATCGGGTGTGCCTTATGTATTAATTCTGGTTGTGCTTACTGACCTCAAACTGATTTTATGTGGTTATTGTAAATGAGTTGAATAAAGTTTGACTTATTTGATTGTTTTGTTTTGTTTTGCTTAATGCGCCTAATAATCCTGTGCGCCTTATTTATGAAAACAGACCCGTTCATTGATATTGTATCTTATAATCCGGTGCACCTTGTAGTCCGAAAAATACGGTAAATAAATGGTTGGAAATCCCGATGTTAGTCATCCTGCCGATGTCTCGGTCTCCAGGGCCGAGATGATGTAGAGGCAGGGCAACCGGCTCAGGACCGGAAGGTCCGGGGTTCGATCACTGCATACCTCGTTGTGTCCCTGGGCAAGACACTTAACCCCGAGTTGCTCCCGGTATGACTGGATGGCGCCTTGCATGGCAGTCTACCGCTACCGGTGTATGAATGTGTGTATGTATGAATGGGTGGATGGCTGGTACTGTGAAGCGCTTTGGGGCCCCTCATAGGGGGCTGGAAAGCGCTATATAAGTAAGCTCCATTTACCATTTAGTCCAAACCCCAAAAACAACAACAGAGTTTTCAAACCAGCACTCTCACAAACAGAACCAACTTGGGTGTCAGGCTTGGTGATAAATCACCAAATTTCAGCTAACTACGCACTACATTTAGAAACTTGCAGTGCTGGGCAGCGCTAATCCAAAAATTTGTTCCGCTATTTCTAAAGCACTTATTGATTTATTTAGGTCCACAATTTCAAAAGCACTTATGTATTACCAATGCTAGCGGACGCTAATGCTAACACGCTAACCGCCATTTTGAACAGGGCAAATGGCGAAATACTTTTTTTAATCCAGCAGATTTGACCATTTGAACCGGTTAAGCTCAGAAAAACCTTGTGCTATAAAGTTTTAAAGAAATTTCAACTATAAAGTTGAAATTTCTTTAAAACTCTACAACTTATTGTCCTCAAGTTTGCTTGGTGAGAAACATCCTTTAGATGAGTAGTGTTGAACACAAGTAAAAAAGTCTAGTGGTCATGTTGTTTTATTTATTTAGTTTCTCAATAAACACAAACAGTGTGCTTGACGCTGTGTTAAAGCACATTGAAGTTGAACTCTATTTAAAAACCCACAGCTGAATTTCCACAAACTTGGTGAGAGACATGCTTTAAACGTGTGGAATTAAAGACAATCTAGGTGAAATGTTGCTTTTTTTTGGTACGTTCTTTGCCTTTAAACAAGGGGGCATACACAACGGCACAAATACAGCCCAGCTGTAACGGTTGCTGTAATCGAGCACCCTGGATTTGCGTGACAGTAAGGTATCTGAATGGAAGGCTTCACCACAGTCATTTAAATACACCAGAATGCAGGAAATGGCATCTACTTTATTCAAAATTTTCTGGGGGAAGATTCCCCAGACCCCCCCCCCCACACACACACACACACACACACACCACCAGTGTATCCCCCCACATTACAAATGCGTCTGATGCAAATAGTTACATATTATAGTTTTAAGTGTTTAAATGTTTTTGACATGCCCTTTGACGGCCTTGCAACCTGTTCAGGGAATATCACGCCTTTCGGAGTGACAGCTGGACTTGGACACCAGTGAACCCTGCGACCTGGATCGGAAGAAGTGGGTAAAGTTGATGGATGTGTACTTGTGTGTGTTTGAATTTATACCTGGTCGTACTCTGATGAAGACACCATGAAGAGTATCGACGTGATCCCGTCGAAACACTGAAACCACTTCTGCCTCTGCGACCTCTGACCTCCAACGTCCACCATCTTGAAAGGGATCTTTTTAATGACAAAGTCGTGCTCGACAATCCCTTTAGTCGCCTTCCTTGCAAACAAAATGTCCTGTCTGCTTGGAATGTAGTTCTGTCGGAAGAGAAGACTCGTTTACTTTCAGGCTGAGAGAAATACAGGAACAAGTTACAGGATCTGGAGGGAGGCTCACCAGCTGTCCAATCCGATCCAAGTTATCCAGGAAGTATTTGACCGACTCACTCTGAAGGACAGAAGAAGGGAAAAAAGGTCACTCACCTGGTAATCAACATGCTATTAAGCATTACAGGAACACAAATGGTCCAAATAATGAAATTACAAGCCTTGATCAGATTATTAGAACAAATTGGTTTCTTGGGTTTCTTCCTTGGGTAATGTTTTTATTTCAGAGAAGGAGCTTCTAATTAAATAAAACATCAATTGATGCAACAACAAAGACCATATGACCAACTGTAATCCTCCTAGCCCATGAGATTTCTGTTCTGCTGCTTGTATGGAAAATCTCAGTGTAATCTTATGTTTACATTTAATTAATTTTCTTTATGTCCTAATGCATGCTCAATAATCCAGGTAGATAAATCTAACAAGGTTAAGTCAGGTCCTCTGGACGGATTCTTCTTTGTAAGTTTTTTTTATTTCTTTACAAAGAAGAATCTGTCCAGAGGACCTGACGTAACCTTGTTAGATGAGTTTCTTTATTTTACTCATCCTGTTTTACAGATGACCATTAACACACAGACACAAACATCTGTCACAAAACACACAATTCATGAGTGTAAAGGGAACAGAGAAGAAACATCTTATGAGAACAGGAAAAGGGCACAGACTAAGATGTGGTCAGTTTGTCCTCCAGCAGTCTAAAACTACAACAGCAAAACTAAGGGATTGCGCAGGAAACCCAAGTCAACACTAACTATAGGATTGATCAAAAAGGAAAGTCTAAAGTTGACAGTGTCAGCCTCACAGGCAGAAACTGGGAGTTGGTTCCATAATAAAGAAACATGATAACTGACTGCCTACCATTATACCTTTAGAAACTCTAGGAACCACAGGCTATGATTATCAACACAAAACATGTTTGTAAATTATTAGGTAATAATTTATTTTTAGCTTTCCACACAACTAATAAAGTTGTGATGTCAGTTAAATATTTAATTCAAAATTTTTCGACTTCATAGACAGAATATTGGTATTTTCTCTAACATTTCATAAACAATACTGTTGCCCCAGATAAGCTAATTAAGGCAGAAGGGTTACGTATGCCAGTAAATGTTAACTTTAATAAATGTTAACTTTAATAGCTAACCACCAGTTTCATTTTCTCTCTCTTTCTGACAGATTTAGTTTCAGACAATAAAATGTATAAGTTTCTTGGCACGGACATGTAGTCCTATTTTTAAAAAAAAACTTGATTTAGGCAATATTTATGATACCACTCCTTCTTAATTCTTATTTGTCACTGACAACGTTTTAATTACTATTATTAAAACAGTTTATATTAACACCTGTGGCATCAGAACATTGCAGCTTTGAAAACAAAGTCTTACATAAAGCAAACAAATTTATATAAATTTCCTCCATAATATATTCCAAAAGCCTATCTATCTCGCAGATAGAACCTTTATGGTAAGTATGGACACATGTTCCTTGTAGATTCACGATGCTAACCATGGCGTCCTCCAAGGCTCTATTTTAGGCCCCCTACTTTTTAATTTGTACATGTTGCAGCTTGGTGGGGTCATCAGGAGCCATGGGATAAGTTTCCACAGTTATGCTGATGACACACAGCTATACATCTCATTATCAGCTTTATTAATAAAATTGATTGATTGATGATTGATTGATTGAAAAGCCATATCCATAGATCCGTAGTTTGTTGAAATTTAGAGATTTATAACCTGTCATGGCAACAATGTTATGTCATTAGGAATCCATGCCCTATTTTTAAAGAGGGTAATCCCCAAGCTTCACAATAGCCCCTTTCATAAGACAGCTCGGTCCGGACCTGATGCGTGTTCAGTCCTCCAACGAGCATTCAGAAAAAACACAAAGGCGGATTGCCGAGTTAATTTCACTCGCCTCTGATGCGCCCCTGACCCGCCACTAGAGGTAGTGTCAGGGGCGCATCCGAGTCCCGGGCAGACCCACTTGTGAATGCAACACGCGGATCCGCGCTCAGAATACAGATGACATCAGTGTGCGACCGCGGGCAGACCCACTTGTGAATGCAACATGTCCGCGCTCAGAATACAGATGACATCAGTGTGCGACCGCAGGATTTATTACTGAGGATCTCTCTCTCTCTCTCTTTCTCTCTCCCTTTCTCTCTCTCTGCGAGACACACACACACATAGCGGAGACACAGCGGATGTCACTCGCAGCGGACACATACACACACAGCGGAGACACAGCGGATGTCACTCGTAGCAGACACACACACATAGCGGAGACACAGCGGATGTCACTCGCAGCGGACACACACACAGCGGAGACACAGCGGATGTCACTCGCAGCAGACACACACACACACAGTGACATCCACTGTGTCCGTGTCCCTCCAGCGCGCGCGCACAGGGGGAGGGAGGGAGACGTCAGGGAGCTGTAGATTTATTACTGAGGAAATATTAAAGGGATTGTGACATGATGTTGGAAATTTGCATATTTGTCACAACATATATATCTTATATCATTCAGCTCTGTTCTTGCAAAATAAATTATAAATATATTAAAATTTCATTCCAAGTTATGGTAGTTTTTTCTCTGGGACACGCCCCTAAAAATCAGCGCACTTCCGCAAAACGTCATGTGACGTACCCGTGGGTAGCCGCTGCTCAACGCGCATGTAAATAATAATGGCGGAGCATGTCGAACAAACACAACCTATTGTTAGTACATGAATGTATTAAAGCAATCGAAGGGTTATTATTCATCCTATACAGTTATTGGACACTCGATCAATTGAAAAGTGATTTAGACACGGTTTATTTCATACACAGTAGCTAAGTGAGGATAGCTTTGTGACGTAGCTTCTTTGTTCTTGGGCTGAGCTAACAGAGTCCCGGTCGCGTCAGATCTATCTTTTTAAGACAGTAAATCATCCAAAACTTTCATTAATAAACCCTCCATGAATTAAAAAAAAATTACAGACGTTACCTGATCGGCAGTAAGATGGTCGCTGCAGACATACGACTCTCAGTAGGAACCTATCGGTCCCTCGTTCTCTGTACTTCCATTCTAGGCAAAGTTTCTCATCTTTTGAGAATTTGTGAATGCTCACTTGTTCACTGCTGATATTAGAACACCCAAATGCGCTACAACGTGACGGCATTTTTCAAGTTACACAAAAAAAAGAGGCGATCTTTCAGAAAAAGAATGTGTATGGCAAGCAGTTAACACACCAAACAAACGGGCAAGGCTCCGCCTTATGCCCAGTGCCCAAGTGTACGTCACATGACGTTTTGCGGAAATTCTCGGATTTCTAGGGGCGTGTCCCAGAGAAAAAATTACCATAACTTTGAATAAAATTTTAACATATTTATAATTTATTTTGAAAAAACGAACAGAGCTGAATGATATAAGATATATATGTTGTGACAAATATGCAAATTTCCAACATCATGTCACAATCCCTTTAAAAATGACACGAAACGACTACTTGTACAGTACACGTCTGACGTCTGTCCCACAATAAATACGTCGCGGTCCAATTCAGCTCAGCTCCACGCCTCTTTTGGAGCCGCGCTGCGGGTTCATATATGAACACGTTTATGTGAGCGGGACCTGCCCGCATTCAACTGTGGTTTTATGAATGACCCGGGGAGGATTAAAGCCGGACTGGTCTGTGCGGGAATTGCGCGGATCTGACTTATGAAAGGGGCTAATGACAGTTAACGTTATAGGAAAGGATTTTCCTGCATTGCGGAAGCCTCAAGAGGAAAATGGTCCCTTTCAAATGAGTATTTTCTTTTTCTGCTGCTCCTCATTTCTTGGCTATAATTGTTGACAGTTTGTGTCACTATACACCGACAAATGGGCTAAACTTGCTACTTTAATAGTATACAGTACATGTGTTTAAATTATGATCTTATAATCTGCTACTCCACTGTTTTGGTTGAAAAAACTGTTTTTAGTCTTTAAAATTTATTTTGCACAATTAAAGAAATAACAGTAAAACCCATCTATTATTTGTAAATGATCACCCATTTAGCTGAAGAATAGTTCCTTCATGCCTTGTGGACAGATGAAAGTTGATACTGTTTGATTTTGTTAAAGGTAATTGGGCTAAAAGTGGTCAAGTAAATGTTAAAGGTCCACTAACATGATTTTTTTACCATTCATAAAATTGCTCAAAATATATATCTTTTATCATTTAAATATGTTCGTTTTTGCAAACAAAATGATAAATCACTTTAATTTTGCTTTAAAAGTGATTTTGAACTTCAAGCCGTGTTTAATCATGGGAAATCCGATTACACGCGAACGCACCATCTGTGACGTAACACCGGGCAGAGCTCTGGGCTTGTCACAGTGCGCGGGTATGAGCAGCTCACATGAAGGTAAGTCTGATACAGCATCAGACCTAAATTAGATCCTGTTGTTTCTTGTTCCATCACCCAAACTATTTTCTGCTTCCCAAAATGAAGACAAATAGCTCAAATCTTCACATACATTGCTAAATTCGTCGGGTTTTAAATTGTCCGCTATTAAAGAGACCAGAGCCCTCTGCCTCTCACTACGGCCCTGTTTACACGGACACTGTGTGGGGGAAACGGAACTTTTGGGTATGTTAATTAGGTTGAAAGTTTTGCGTTGACATGGGCGAATTCTGTGGATACGACTCTCTCCCCCTCCACCCCCCGTCCTCATGACTTTACTGTAGTTACCATGCTGGGCCATTAGATGGCGCTGTGATTTTTGGAACCTTCACTACTGCGCATGCGTGCTGCCTGGGGTAAACAGAGCAGACGAGGCAGCCTGTTTTCCTCTCTGGCTAAAAGTTCAGCTACTACAAGTTGTTGTCAACAAGTTAACAACAAGTTAAAGCTGGAATTTGGATAAGAGTCAACAGATTTGACACCAAGTGGGACCGCTTCATCTAACAAGCTGCGCACCAGTTGCTGACTGGACCGGAACCGAGTCAACATGTCTGACTTTAGTCCGTGAGAATCAGCTGATTTCCAGCAGCGCTACAAGGTAAACAATGTTCTTAATAATGTTTCCTTGTGTTTAGTTCGATCACAGAACAACCAACTGAGGTTTTATTTTTATTTTTTTCCTGCGAGGTCGAAGCTGTTCCACGAAGCGGACCGGCGGTTCGGATGTGGGTCCAGTGTCCACCAGGATGAAAACAACAGAGTCCAGTTCATTAAAGTTCGGTTAACGTGTTTTTAAAAGTGTTCAATTTAATTCTCAGTGTTTGTGACATGAGTTTGTGGTGTTGAATAAATAAATAAATTAAAAATCAACCTGGTGTCTTCATTTTCAGCAGCATGTTAGGCATGACGTAACGAGTCCAGATAGCTTCATTTAGCTCAGATAAATTTAAATATCTCCCACGCTAACATAAATACTGTTTATTATTGTTAAACTGTTAATATATAGCACATTTAGTATGTTATAGTGCAGCGTGACACGTGAAATGTCCGACTGCCTCGTTAACAGACAACTGGATCCAGGCAGCTGGCTCTCTTCCAACACAGATGCAGGTAAGGTGTAGAATAATTAAATATGAGAATCAAAATATATTCCATCAGCTATAGTTCAGAAAGTGGTGCGTGTGTCCACTGTCCAGTCCACCGCCATTGTTAAAATGCCGGCTGTCTGCGCGTGCGTGCTGCGTGCATGTGTTCAAACAAAAGCTCCGTGGGAGATGTTTACATTATCAGCGGGGGGTCAGCGAAAAAGTTCCACCTTGAGAGCAGGGTCAGAAAAGTATCGGATGCAAAGAGGGGGGCCAGCAGCGTCGTGTAGGCGATAAGCAAAGTCGCAAAGAGAAAGTAGCGGTTACACTCAAAATACGCGCCGTGTAAACTGGCCCTACGTCACAGATGGTGCGTTCGTGTGTAATCGGATTTCCCATGATTAAACAAGGCTTGAAGTTCAAAATCACTTTTAAAGCAAAATTAAAGTGACTTATCATTTTGTTTGCAAAAACGAACATATTTAAATGATAAAAAATATATATTTTGAGCAATTTTATGAATAGAAAAAAAAATCATGTCAGTGGACCTTTAAAATACCATACTATATACTGTATCCACATAATTACGGCTGACCCAAGCTATTTAAAAGCTTCAGCCATTTCCATGGTAACCATGGTGGAGTTATTAATTCAACATTATTAATTGTGCACCAACACAAACTCTTAGATCAGGACAATTATCATCTGCATGCTATTAAAGAAAGGTCACAGACTGCCGCTACTGCCCCGATAGCCCTTATTATCAGCTGGAATTTCTGATGCTCTACTGCTTCAGTTAACAAAAATTAATAAAATCTTCCATCATCAGCAATGAGCTCATATCAAATAAAGGTCTAATATTATTTGAAGAAATGCATATCGCCCACCATCATTCATTCAAGTGTTTCAGACTAAGATCAGGTTAAGAGAAGATGGCTTTCTTTTTTGGGTAAACTTTTATCTTTCACAGCCTCGTGCCATGTAGTGATCAGAGCTGGTCTGTTACTGAATCACCGGGTTATTGATCCGAATCCTCACAGGAATTAAGAGCTCGAGGTCTCACTTAATCTGGATCCTTCGTGTCGTCTGTCAGACCACAGCTAAAGCTCAAGTTAGTGGATTCGCTGATGAAACAGCTGAAGCCCCAGCTGAAGCCCCAGCATGTGTCAAGTTAAAAATACTGGAAAAACAACAAACTTCACTCCAGTCAGTCAGTCAGAGGTGTGTGTGTGTGTGTGTGTGTGTGTGTGTGTGTGCGTGTGTGTGTGTGTGTGTGTGTGTGTGTGTGTGTGTGTGTGGGGGGGGGGATTGCACAACATGACTAACTCAACGGACTCAGTGACTCAGCTCAACTCGAGTTCATACAATGAACCAAATTTACCACCTCTGTGATATCTTGCGTTATCTGTTGACAGATATTCATGTGTTGTGACTTTCAGCTACTACCACACCAAGTTTTAGCTCATTTTCATTTACTGTAAATTTGAACAAGGGACAGCCGTTTTTGTGTTTTCCGTAGATGTAACTTGAACGACTACTTTCCGAAAGCTTCACTAAAGCCCGTTCTGTGATTCATGAGCTATGTCGCTAACAACATAAATGAACTTACGCACACAGATAAGTAAAACATTTTTGTCCCGTCTTTAAAGAGGAGCTCACCCCACTGTGAAACGGTAGCTCCGCCCCAAGACACGATTTGAAAAATGCAACAAAGTGGGTGTGTCAACAGACACGGGTGGGGGGTGAGTGAGGAGGTGTGGCCAGGACTAGAGACCGTTATTGTTTTTGAATGTTAAAATTACATTAGTAATAAACTTAAAACAAGCAACAACAAAGAATTATTATGTAGATGTTTTTATCTATTCTCACCCGATCTATCCGAAACAAAAGGCTTGAAAAAAAAAATGAAAATAATACCACAAGGTATGCCGTGACTGGGGATCGAACCCGGTCTCTCGGGTTCCAAACCGGCTCCCCTGCCTCTGCCCCATCTTGGCATTCATGCATCACTAGTCCATTGCAGAATAAGAAAACAAATACAACCAAAAATACTTTTAGAACGCTGGAGTTCAATTAATAGATTTTGATGAAGTGAAAAGTATTCTTAAAATAAATAAGTTGCTAATCTGAAAATAATATCGATCAGCGGTGCTTGTATGGTAAAGACTGTCGCACTGCGAGAGTGTGTGAGAGTATGGGAGGACAGAAAGGAAAAGTGCAGAGAACGATCTCTGCAGGGTGGCTCTGCTTGACCCACTTTTATACTCACGCAGCAGAGGCTGTGACGACAGAGTGTACAAGACACGTCAGAGTGAACAATCGTGGACCAATAAGAAAATTAAGCTGCAATACCACAGTTCAACCCATAGGATTAGTATAAACACGTTTTTATATCAAATATTGCCGATTTGAACAAATACGCACAAAACATGAAAATTAACACAGACATAGTGCTATACATTTTACACACATTCTAGGGAGTTTATCAGATAAAAAAAGTTAATTTTGAGGTTAGTTCCTCTTTAATCTTCGGCTCCGGATAGTGACTACCAGAGTCTGCAAAAAAAAAAAAACTCCACAATGAACAAGACGAGGCCTCACAGGAAAGCAGCTACAATCCTGTGAAATCATGAATTCTCTCATGAAGCAGAAATAGTCAGAAAAGAGGAAGGAAACAGAAGAAACAGTTGAGATTTGGATGCTGGTTCATGGGATTAGTGTGACTGAAATAGAAAGAAGAGAAAATGATTAACTGCATCGATGAAAAACGTTCACTTCCTGCAGACCTGCTCTAGTCCTTTACTGGCAGAGAGCAGATTTTGTATCGACTGACTGGGAAACCCCACCGAGCCTGACTGGAAGAGTAAAACACAACATGCTTCTCTGCACACAAAGCTCCAGCGAACAGTTGCATGATTTTACTGGGGATTCTTTATTGTTTTCTTTGTAGTCTATATGTTAAACATAAAATTTATTACTGTATAGCCAAATGATGATATTTTGCCCTTTGTTCTGTCTTTTAACAAAATATCTCATCAATCGCGGAGTGAATTTCATCTAAATTTACAGAAGGTAATCTTTAGATGCAGACATAAAACTGATGAACTTTTTAAGTCAACCTAAATCAAGATGGCTGCCACAACCAACAGACTCTGACAAACAAAAAGGTGGCTTTGCCTCAATTTTACAGTTGTGCTAAAAAAAAAAAGTGTGGTAGTAGCTAGGCCTGTCACGATAACAATTTTTGCTGGGAAATGAATCCTCAGAAATTATTGCGATAAACGATAATATTGTTTAAAATTTAACAATATTTAATGGTCAACTTTTAGAAGAAATGTTGATTTGTTTGGAGTGTAGTAACTTTTTTGACCACCTGATGGCAGTATAAGACTGTTTGAACCAAAGGATGGACAGTTGAGCAGCATGTCTCTAGGAAAAATGGGAAAGAGACCCCTTGACGTGACATGGGCTGACATGGCAGACACTGTGATTTGAGCTCTTTACAGGGTATATACAGAAATTCTTAAGTTAAATTTAATACCTTTTAATACCTTTTTAATACCATCACAATATTTTTTAATACCATCATGACACTGAGCTGCAACTGTAGCGGCAACCTCTTGTACTTCAGTTCAGAGCAACTAATTGTAAAGTGATCGATTACTGCGATTTTCTTCCTAAATTTTGGTAGTACTGTAAATGTAGTTTTATAACAATTACTGGATACATCAAGTTGCTTCTTGCCTCAATAAAAGCGCTGACCTATTTGTTATTTAAATCTAACCCAAGACAAAAAGTTTAATTATTCCCACACACAACACATCTCTAATGGCAAAGGAAAAACTGTAAACTTGAAAACAGAACAGTTTAATTAAAATAATTCAACACTGAAAACATGCACAATTCAAAAAGAGACTGATCTTGTAGCTGTCCGTGAATATAGGAGAACACTGAGATCATCTACAGGTAATACATTTCTCCTGTCTGTCCCAAAGTCCAACTACAAACAATGGGGTGAGCGGGCCTTTTCTTTTGTTGCACCCAGACTCTGGAATCGGCTACCTCAGGACTTGCGCTCAATCACTGATTTGGAGCTTTTTAAATCTAATCTTAAAACCATTTTTATTCAGGCAGGCTTTTAATACCTAGTAGTTCTTTGTCAATCTTGTTATGTTTTAATTATTTTTTATTTTTAACTGGCTGTTTTTAAATGTTTAATTGTTTTCTATTTCTGTATTGTTCAGTACTTTGTGCACCTTCTGGCTGCTGAAAAGCGCTCTATAAATAAAGTTTGATTGATTTGATTGATCATCCTGTAAGTCACAGTTTTTTGCATAATTTACATGCCTTGCAACTTATAGGCCGAAGTGACATATTTATAGATTTTTTTCCCCTATTTATAAACCATTTTTTGACTGAGACCGTTTCCATTCATTCTGACTGAAAAACAAAACAAAAAACAGCAGTACTTGATGGCCCCATAGGAGTAATAGTTGTATGGCATGCTGTTGTATCATGTAATAGGAAAACGTGCCTATAAAGACAAATTTAAAAAGGTTCAAGAAAAAAACAACTGGACTTTATTTATTATACTGTACTTTATACTTTATTGTTTTTCTATAGCACTTTTTAGAATTTACCATGTCCTGGATGACTGAGAATCTTCACCAGCTATTAATGACTCAATCGGCCTGCCATACTCTCCCCACCTCTTGCTTGGAGTTAAAATCGTCAATCCAGCTGCACCGCCCCGGTGAAATGCAGCTAATTTGACCATTAAAGTGCATTTATTAAGAAAATGATAGACTGAGACACACCTCTGCTATAACTTCGAGCTAACAAATAATTGTTTAGGTACCTGTACTTTTCTTGTTAAAAATGTAGGAAAAGAGCCGCGTTCCTGCTTCCTGTTTCTCGTCCTCTGCGCGTTCATAGTGCACACAGGCTGCGAAACAATTTTTTAAATGCAGCTAATTTGACCAATAAAGTGCATTTGTTAAGAAAACGTTAGACTGAGACACACCTTTGCTATAATTTCGAGCTAACAAATAATAGTTTAGGTCATTTTCGTGTTAAATGTCGGAGGATAAAGCCGCGTTCCTCTTTCCTGTTTCTTTCGTGGCAGGGCTTCCGACTTGGGACCCGAAGGACGCGGGTTCGCGCCCCGGCTACTACACACCTTGGGGTGTCTATGAGTGCACACCTAATTCTCCAGCTCCCCGGGCGCTTTCTATGGCTGCTCACTGCACCACCTGGTGGTGGTTGGGTTAAATGCAGAGACAAATTTCGTCTGTGTATGGGAAACATACACAGATGACAGAAAAGGACATTATTATTATTATTATTATTTTTATAGACATGACAATAAAGCCCGCAGTATAGCTCTGCGTTGGGCCGAACGCCGCTCGACGCGCGCGTGCTGCGCGCAGGCAGTTCACAGTATAGCTCAGCGTGAGGCTCCAGCGTTTTCGCTCCAAATTCTTGATGTCATTTGAGCAGCAGCAGGGCGGAGCGTTTACCTACGGGACAAATTGAGGTCGCTGATTGGTCATTTGCTGACACACCTACTGAATTGATTGACAGGTCGGGTGGGGGAAAAAAGGCATGGGCTGTGCAGCGGTTTTCTGTGTTTATATGTTAATAAAAAGTTCTAAAAAATAAAATAAAAACAGTGAGGCTGTCCTGCAGGACGCTGGTCCTGCAAACCAGAACACCAGGAAATATTTAGAGCCTCCCGCAGCCATGTTGAACCCGAGTTTAATTCGCTCATGACAAATTCATTAATTTCTCATCATTTCAGTCATGGAGAGGAGGAAGCGATCACTTGACTTTTGGCAAAAAACAAAAAAGTCCAGATCAAGGATGAAAAAGGGGAATTTAATACATTTGTGTCTCATACAAAACAGTCCGGCGCCGGGCAGTTTATTGTGAGATAACGCGCGCGCATAAGCGGTCGTAAAATTTGAGCTTGGCACGTTCACGCCCGCGTTCAAAGGCTTGTGCCGCGGCGTTCGCATGGTGTCGAGCGGCGTTTGGCCCAACGCAGAGCTATACTGGGGGCTTACGCCTCGTCTCTAGGTGCGAACGCACACTGACTGACGATATGACGTCATTGTTTTAGCTAAGGTCCTACACGGACATACATTTAGAAAAGATAAATAAATTCACAGACATTTTTTTCGCCAATAGAACGAGAAAAATATAGTTGTGTACAGTAGGTTTTAAAAAATTAATACCTCGTCAGATGACATTTATTGCTTTTTAATACTTTTTAATGGCCGTAATTTGTGTTAATTTTATTTATTACCTTTTAATATCTTGTACGACCCTGCGGATACCCTGCTTTAGCATAGCATTTTTCACACAAAGCTTTTAATAAAAAAAATCTGTAAACAAGTTCTCAGCTTCTTTTTGCAGAGAAAAACAACTTTTTACACAAAGGCACGGGTTTCAACCTTGAATTTTGAAGCTCAACAACACGGAGATTTATGTTTATGTTGTTTATGTTTATTAAATTTGTTCATTTTTTTTTACAAAAGAAACAATACAAGACAATCCCATAAATGATAATGTACAAAATATAAAAAAATGAAAGGTAGCAGAAAGAAGAATAAATCTTATTATATCTGCCCCTTTTTTCAACAATCAGATTAAACAATAATAATCTTCAACCAACAGTACAAAATGACTAACTCTTTCTAATTTTCTAACTAATACAATACACATTACGCTATTTCATATATTTTTTTTAACACATTCGTTTTGATCATTTTCTTAAATGTAAACATTGACTTGGCATTTTTAACTACATTCTCCAAGCCATTCCATAATCTAATTCCCTGGATTGAGGTAGAACGTCCCTTCAAACTAGTTCTGAATTGTGGTTTTACAAACATCTCTGTCCCCTTAAGATTATAACAACTTTGTCTTTTAACAAAATGCATTTGGATATTTAAAGGTAATGTATTATTTTGAGCCTATACATAACTGATAAAATATTATAGGCGGCCGTGGCACAGTGGTAATGGCAGTCGACCCCCGATCGGAAGGTTGGAGGTTCGAATCCCGCATCCGCCCACCATGTGTCGTTGTGTCCCTGGGCAAGACACTTAACCCCAAATTGCTCCCGGTAGGTCTGGATGGCGCCTTGCAAGGCAGGCTACCACTACCGGTGTATGAATGTCTGAATGAATGGGTGGATGGTTGGTATTGTAAAGCGCTTTGGGGCTCCTCACAGGGGGCTGGAAAGCGCTATATAAATAAGCTCCATTTACCATTTACCATTATAGTCTACCAAATCATGGAACTTCAATAACTTCAGTTGATGAAATAATGTACTTGATGGATGACGGTAATGTTTTCTAGTGATAATTCTTACAGCTCTTTTCTGTAATACAAAAATAGGCTTTGTGATTGTTTTACACGCTTTCCCCCAAACATCAATACAATAGATTAAGTGTGGAACAATGATTGTGTTATACAACAAATACAGAGCTTTATCATTCAATAGGTCTCTGACTTTGTACAGTACTGCAATCGATTTAGCTATTTTTATTCTTACAGAATTTATGTGTTGTTTCCATGTCAGTTTGTCATCAATAATGACACCCAAAAACTTCACCTCATTCACTCTACAAATCTCAACACCCTCAATTTTGAGTGGAACATCAACAGTTTTCTTTTTATTACTGAATATCATGTAATTAGTTTTTTCTAGATTTAATGATAATTTATTTATTTTAAACCAAGTTTGTATCTTGACAAATTCTGTCTTTATCAATTCCAACATTTGTTCTATATCTTCACCTAAACAGAAAAATGTGGTATCATCAGCAAAAAGTACACATTTAAGGAGTCCTGACACATTTACCAAGTCATTCACATATAAAATAAATAGCTTTGGTCCAAGTACAGAGCCTTGGGGAACTCCACATGTGATATTACAGAGGTCAGATCTTACATCATTTATTTGTACAAATTGTTTCCTATCTTTCAAGTAGCTAGATACCCACTGTAATGCTGGTCCTCTAATACCATATTTGTTCAATTTTTCAAGGAGAATGGTGTGATCAATAGTATCAAATGCTTTTTTTAAATCAACAAAAATACTGATACAATATTGTTTTTGATCGACAGCAGTAGTTATTTGTTCCATTAATTCCATGAGAGCCACTGATGTAGAGTTTTTTGCTCTAAACCCATACTGACTGTTGCTTAGAATATTTTGTTTATCTATAAATTGATCTAGTCTGTTCACAAATAGTTTTTTTAATTTTATTTATTAGTTTATTTATTCCCGAGGTCGGCCTGTTAGTTTAGCTCATAGCTTAGCTTCTCAGTTTAGCTGCGTTTAACAATCTAAAAATGCGATTTTAGATGATTAAAACGGATTTTAAAGAGAAAAGAGAAAGGGAGGTATCACAAACAGTGTTTCCATCTATTTTCAATTCGAATTTTGAGCGAATTTTTGAAATTTCGCAAAAATGTAAAAAAATTAATGCGAATCAGAAGTGTTTCCATCAACTGGCTTGAAGCGCATCCACCAGGCCACGCAAAGCAGCATTACGTCAGACGTCAGCGTCATTACGTCAGACGTCAGCGTTACGCATGTCTACAGTAAACAGGAAGTAGCGGTTGAAAACAGGACCCGACCACACATCTCGGCAAAATGGAGAGAATATTTCAGGAATGTGTTGCTATCGGGCAAGTTGTATTTATTCTGTCATGCCAACTAGTTTTAGCGATGTTACATGTTGTCCGGAGACGAAGTCACGTGACGCAAATGTTCGCTACGGCAGAACTGAGTAGGGGTGAACGATTAATCGCATTTGCGATTATCTCGCGATATGTTAAAACGCGATTCTCTAATCGCACGGGCTGCGATTTGACTGGTCACGTGACTTGGTAGTGAGCCGCTCTGGCCGCGCGCAGCTCTGAATGGAGCAAAACAAAGAGAGCAGGGAGGAGGAGACTGTGCGCTCCAACACAGTTGCTTCAGGCTCGACAGAAGTCATAAAAGTTATAAATTCAGGTAAGTTAGCTCGTGTAAACGTGTATCTGAGCTTAGAGGCTGAAACACCGAGACCGCGAGCTGGTCACGTGACTTGGTAGTGAGCCGCGCCGAGCAGCAGGAGCTCAGCTGAGCGAGCAAAACAGAGCAGGGAGGAGGAGGAGACCGTGCGCTCCAACACTGTTGCTTCAGGCTCGACAGAAGTCATAAAAGTTATAAATTCAGGTAAGTTAGCTCGTGTAAACGTGTATCTGAGCTTAGACGCTGAGACACCGAGACTGCGGGAGATAAACAGAGCGCAAGCTGGTCATGTGACCGCATCTGTTTTGACGGTGCCCGGTTAGCAGCTAGCTCAGCAAGCTAACGTTCTGCGTGAAAAAGCGCATTAATTATCTGATTAAAAAAAAAAACAGTTGTGTCGTTAGTGATATGAACTAATACAGAACCAGTACAAATAATCGCATTTTAAATCGCAATCGCAATTTATAGAAAAAAAAATCGCAATTAGATTATTTTCCAAAATCGTTCAGCCCTAGAACCGAGTCGGCAAATCTGTTTCCATCTCTCGTTTTGCGCATCGGCTCTGATTCGAAAAACCCAAAAACCACCTCAAGCGAACGTATCAACTTTTTTGAGAATTAGAGGAAGTTAATTTGCATCGTGCCGTTTCCATTCAGCTTTTCTGATGCGATACTTCAAAATGTGCATCAAGAAACCTTGATGGAAACACGGCTAGTGAAGAGCACCGGAGTTGAGCCTTTTGTCATCCAGTGTCTTCAGAAAGAGAGAGACACGAAGAAATGATAAAGCCAATATATGAAAATGAGGTTGATAATTTTCATTCATCATGCGATTAATTGATTTATTGTTTATCGAAACAGGCCTAATAGAAGCCAAGACTGATCCCCAACTCATATTTGGAGCATAAACAGTTCACTCAAGATATTTGTTAAAGTTTTTGCCATCAACTATTTGGAGTCAACCCTGTAAGCAAATATCTCAGATATTAATGACATTTCATAAAATAGTCATCAAGTATCTTCAACTAGTTAATTTTTGGACCCAACCCAAATCAAGATGGCTGCCACAACCAATCAACCTTAAAAATATAACAATAGCCACAAGTCAGACTACAGAAACGTTTCACCCTCAGTCCAGAGGGCTTCATCAGTCAGAGTACAGTAGTTCCAGCACACTGACCTGATAAGGTAATTGGTTTGACTGAGAGTTGTTCAACACGTGCGTGTTACTCACTGAACAAGATCTTTGCTTAAAACTTCAGCATTAACTGTCAGGAGTCATCCCTGTTTGTTGTGCATTTCATTTCGGTATGCTCTAAAGAAATCCATTGAATCTTGACGCTTGATTTGTGCAGCTCGTTACGGTGAAGATCGAGTGTTTTTGGTTCAATCAGAAAAGCTGTTTCAGTGCACGCTGCTCCTCACTCCTGCAGATTAAACGCTTTGAAGAGGCTGTTAATTGATTTTCAAACTGTTCACAAATGAACGGAAAGCGGCGAGGACCAGAAACTGAGAAAAATTGTTTAATCTGGCTACTTCAGCGCAGCAGCAACGATCTGCAGCGAGGTTCCCCGAGAGAGCGAGTTTATGTAATTTGTTTTAAAGGCCACCTAAAACTCCAACAGAAACATAAAGGTCGAGCAGCAATCAAATGAATTCCCAACAACAAACTGATTTCTTCTCTTCCTTTTAAATACACTCACATTCAACAGGGAAGGGCCGTGTGTGTGAAAACACACGGACGAGCAAGTCAGTTACAAGTGCTTTTGACCTGAAATAAACCTGCACTGACAGCCGCTTTTTACTAGTTTTGCA
>JBBPBX010042091.1:17759-28553 GCA_038048925.1 Garcialebias charrua | reverse complement strand
ATATATCAGCAGTAGTGTAGATATAAAAAGTAGTGTAAATGTAAACAGTAGTAATAAATGTAAACAGTAGTATTGAATGAAAACAGTAGTAATAAATGTAAACAGTGAATGTAAACAGTAGTATGACTATAGGCAGTAATGTAATACAAACATTAGTGCAAATATAAGAAGTAGTGCAAACTGAATGAGCACATGACCGTGAGTTGAGTGAATAACCCGTTTTGATGACACAGAGTCCAGTGTTAAAATCTTTGTGTTGTGTGGTGGTGTGTGAAAGTTTTTTGTGATTAAGGCAGTACAAGTGGGAGGGAGGGCAGAGCAGGCAGAGAGTTTAGCATCCTGACTGCCTGATGAACAGAGCTGTCATTTAGTCTGCTGGTTCGAGCCTGGAGACTCCTCAGTCTCCTCCCTGAAGGCAACAGGCTGAAGCAGCTGTGTAGTGGGTGTGTGGGATCACCTGCCATCAGTGTTGGGGTAGTTACCCAAAATAAGTAATTAGTTACACATTACTAGTTACTTTTTAAAAAGTAACATATTACACTACTTAGTTACTCAGTTCTGAAAGTAACTTAGTTACATTACTTTTGGATTACTCTAATACTGTACCTGAGATTTAACCTGTATTAATTTTTATCTTTCAATAATGATATTAGAGATCTTTTTGACACTCATTTTTGATGAAAAAGTAAAACAGCAGTGCAACATAACAAGCACAATGCATTTGTAAATGTGCCATTCAAAAGGTATGACAATATCAATGACAATATCAAAATGTAAAACTTCTGTTTAAAAAAAATAAAACAGAACAGACAGGTTTACAAGAAATCTAAAATAACTACCTATCAGCCTCTTTCAAACCAGTTATGTGATCACAATCTGACAGGCTTACCTTTGTGCTTGACGGATTTTTCATGCTGACGGACATCGTTCCTTCCCCCATGAGAGAGAGACACTAAAGTCGCGGTTACAAATCTTAAAAAACGCGTAATAAACTTTAGGAAAGTAAATTCGCTGTCCCATTTTTCAACATATTTACACGAAGTCTTAACTTTTTTGGCAGGGACGCGTCCTCTCTCGTTACATCCATCTCTATGTGTTTTTCCGGGTTTGTTCTCGAGTCTCGACCGCGCCAGCCCCAACATCGCGAGAACTGCCACCGAGGCTTACTGCAGGTGGCAGTTCTCGCGAGGCTAGTGACAGAGGCCGTATGTCTATGTACCTTTATATGTCTATGTACGTTGACGTATAACGTTCCGACGTCATCGCGTACGTCTTTGTTTTCCCCACGTGACAGTCTGCTCCATAGATATCTATATATAATGTCTATGGTCCGCTCCGTCGTCCTCGTCGTACCACAACTATTCTCCGAAAGGTAAATAAATAAAACTATTCTCCGAAAGGTCCTGATTGTAACGCAAGTAACGAATGTAAGGTTTTGTTAGTAACTGTAATATATTACAGGCATTTTCAAAGTAGTGCGTTACACTACTACGTTACTGCAAAATGTAATGTGATTACTGTAACGCGTTACTAAGTAACGCGTTACACCCAACACTGCCTGCCATGCAGAGGGCTTTCCGAGTGAGGCGGTTGCTGTACGCATAAGTCATACTTTATCACATAACGTGAGTAAATGTAATTAGCTACTTTCCACCCATGGACATGAACTACAAAAAAATTAATAAAAATAAATGGCTATTTGTAATTTGTCCACTAGGGGAACACCGAAAGTAAGATCAGTGAACATTAGAGGTGTCATTTCTAACCCGAACCCGGAACCTGGCCCGGACCAACCCAGAATAGGGCTGGGCCGGTCCATATTGATGTGATTAATATGGGGGCCTGGCCGGTCTAGGGCTTTGATGCAGTTTTACGAATCATACAGCTCAAATAAAACAAAATAAGAATGCACAATATAACATTGTGTTAATCTACTTAGAGGAGGAGGCAGTAAGTTTACTGGTGAGGAAATAAATAAAATAGAGTCCAGAAATTATTAAGAAAGAAGAGCTGGGGACAAATTGTGCAGAAATTACGCATGGCCCCGCCTGCACTGTTTGCTCCTCTTATGAGACATGCAGAAGTACTGGAGCACAAAATCATTATCCACGACTTACACAGAGCTGCACTTTTCCTGTGGCCTAATTTTAACAAACTTAAAATGATGACGCATTATGATGTGTCAGGTGCACGCTCAGGTCCGCTACAGTGGATGCAGTATTATTCTTACATGACAACATGTAAAACCATGTAAGTAGAACACAATAACTTATTGACAGATATTAAAACATATTTATAATTTTGTGTTTAGGCAACTTGGGGTATAATTCCAGCTTTATTTTGCAGGTTCATAGCCGAAGAAACGAGGCTGCTGCTGCATGACAACCCGACACAAACTGAGCTAGCAGTTTGCACTTTTTATTTTGGTCATGTTTGTGCACTTCTTATTAATATAATTTTGATCATTTTTATAGTTTTTTATCACTCTTGTTAGTGTTGCAATACAAGAGTGTGCAATATTAGTTTCTGACTTTTCTTTAAGCTCTCCATCCATCCATCCATCCATCCATCCATCCATCCATCCATCCATCCATCCATCCATCCATTAATTATCTTTACCTGCTATGTCTGTTATTTGTTATAGATATTTTGTTTATTAAAGTAGCTATTAGCATAAGCATTGTTTTAGAATGCAGGCCTTTTCAATTTATTTTTCATGCACACATGAGTTTATTCTGTGGTGTAGTTACCTGTTGCCACTTGGTGCTATTTTCGGGAGACACAACATACCCTTCACTTCTACGCCGATGACTGTCAAATGTACTCCCCACTAAGACATAATGGTGCACATTCTATTCAACCTCTGCCTGACTGACATCAGGGACTGGATGGTTTTAAAAATTTTAAGTTTCAATGAGAAGAAGTCTGAAGTCACGCTGTTCCCTCCCAACAACACGATCATGAACCACTGCATTGATCTTTCCTCCCTAGACTCGTTAGAGAAACAAAGAGTCACAAATCTGGGAGTGATAATGGATCATTTCATGAAACTCAACAGTCAAGTACACGTGATTGTTAAATCCTGTTTTTTTCCAACTGAGGTGACTGTCTAAGCTGAAGCCTGTACTGTCCAAAGATAACCTGGAGACGGTAATACATGCATTCATAACATCTAGGCTCAATTACTGCAATTGGCACCTGTTTGGTATCAGTCAGACCCTACAACTGGTCCAGAATGCAGCAGTCTGATTTTTAACCAATACAGGCAAAAGAGAGCACATTACACCAGTTTTGGTCTCCCTGCACTGGCTTCCGCTTCACCTTCAAATCCAGTTCAAAATTATTCTGTATGTCTTCAAATCACTGAACGTTCCGCCCCCCTCCCATCTCTCTGATTTGCTACAGCTGTATGTCCCACCACGTTCTCTGAGGTCAGCGGACCAGTTACTTCTCACAGTTCCAGGAACTCGCACAGGTGACATGGCCTTCTCTGTCGCAGGCCCAAGACTTTGGAACAAGTTACCTCTGCTTGTCAGACAGGCTCCCTCCTTCTCGGTTTTGAAATCCTGCTTAAAAACTTACTACTACTGTATTCCGCAGCTTTCAACACCAGATGATCTGTGTTTGAACGTGATTGCTTCACACAGGTTAGTTGTTATATCATTGTTATATATTATTATACATGTTATATATTATTATCTGCAACGATTTTGTATCTATATTCTGATATACTCCATTTTGTATATTGCTCTGTGTGTTGTCTGCTTATTTGTACAGCACTTTGGTTGGCCTTGTCACTGTTTTAAGTGCTCTATAAATAAAATGGTATGGTATGGTATGGTGTGGTAGGATATGGTGTGGGTATTGTAATCAGTGACAGCGTGACTCAGCTTAATTTTGCATGACTTTCTTTTAGATCTAAATTAAAATAGCCTTGTTTTATATTTTTCCAAATAATTTTGCTCTAAAAATATTTTGTTCATCTGTATAATAGCCTTTAACCTCCTGAAGCCCTGCGTCCACATATGGGAACATTACATTTTGGCTTTGCTGTACCTTATACTTCACTCTGTTCAGTAGTGTTTTATACTTTGTTAAGCCATGTTAATGTTGTTGTGTTATGCTCTAAAATAAGCCCATTGTTCCCCGTTGAGGTCCTTTTTTTTAACAAAAGTATGTCATAACCATGTAACAAATACAACTTCCTGTTTGAAGAGGAAGCTTTATTTATACACAAATCAGGTCCTTATAATGACAAATATCTAGGACAGGGGTCTGCAACCTCCGGCTCTAGAGCCACATGCGGCTCTTTGGTTCCTCCAAAGCGGCTCTTTCAAGCTTTGACTAAAACTAAAATCAAACTGAAGTTTATTGGTTGTTATACAAACAACAAAAAACTACTAGTTTTAGCTGTTTTCATGTAATTTATTTGGCAAATACTTTAACTTTTTGCTTTATTTCTATACTTAATTATTATTTTCCACAATAAAAAAAGTACATAGGTCTGCATAGCTTGTAGTTTGTTTTGTTTTTTATTTAAAAAAAAACTTTCCCCACCTCTTTACAAGAATCTGGTCTTTTCATTTGTCTTAAATTGTAATAGTATCAATAAATATTAAAAATCATTAGATATTTTTAGCTTTATAAGGTCACCCCTACTGGCCACAAAAGTCTCCTCCAAAAAACTTAAAGTGGCCCATGGGCCACCAGTTGATAACAGTTGTAGCAGGTTGTTGCGGCTGACACATTTAATTTAGTGCATGAATGTGTAAAAATGGCTCTTTTGATCATAAAGGTTAAAGACCCCTGATCTAGGAGATATGAAAAATGCATGGCAAACCAGAGTTCGGGTCTCAGGAGGTTAAAGCAGTTTTTTTTTTAGGCTATTTGTTTTGTATGTTACTGTAATATCTGTTTGGTGACTTTTTAATTAAAAAAAAATCTTATCTTCCTTTTGTCACATTTTTAATCATGTCAAACTAATTTGTTTACAAAAGCAGTAAAAGCTTATTTATTTATTCAGTTTTGGTCTGCTAATTACCGGTAATCTGTTGGGTCCGGGTAGGGCTCGTTAAAAAACCAAATAAACTGCGGGCTAGGTTCGGGCCGTGCTGGATTAATTAGCCCAAATTTAACTCTTGTGGTCATGACGTTATGCTCAACCAGAACTAACCAACAGATGGCAGCAACGCATCTTTTGTTCTAATTTTTGCTTCATGATTCTGATGCATTTTCCATCTGGTACCCTCATTATCAAAAATGTTGTCAAAAAAGGAGAAAAGTGGTCATGGAGTGTCATGTTTCCAGTGGGAAACCTGTGTGCTTGGTATGTACGCAGAAAGTTTCGGTCTTCAAGGAATATAATAGTGGCACTGAGAGTCAGCATGGAAAAAAATATTACGAATTGCTAGGACAATTGAGACAAAACGAGATAAACAAATTGCTGGTGAGTCTCAAGAAATATTAGTCTGTTTTCCTCTGGAACCGAGATGTCAGTGGTGAAAATTGGAAAGTTCATGGAGAAAAAAAGTGAAACCAATGATGGAATTTCAATTTCCAGAATGGCTTCACAATCATGTGGATTTCACAGAGCATTTATATAATCTGAACAAAATGTTGCAAGAATACAAAAAAAGTTATCACGCAGTATTATGGCAACATACACACATTCAAGTTGAGGCTGACTGTGGGAAATACCAGTGGCAAATGGTGACCTGTGGCTCATTTTCACTTATCCACTTGGCCAGAGTTAATGCTGACACAAACAGCACAGAGACAAGATTATGGGACTACTGAGGTACCGGTAGTCTGAAAGATGTTTTCAGGTCATTGGTGAACTAGAGAAAGTACTTTCAGTATTCCGCTCACCATTCACAGTCCAAACTTCTGATATACCTGCCGAAATCCAACATTACCGGTAATTGATTTAGTGTGATTCAGATTTGAAGGACAAATTTGCTTCAGTGGGCTTGGACACATCAATACATGTTATTATATATATATTTTGTATAAATATTTTATGTATATGGCTGTAACTAATCAACCAGTTCCACACCATATTCCCATGACAAAATGTTTTGTCTGTAGATCCAACGTGATCGGTTGTAAGGCACATGAGTACTTAATAAACTCAGTATGTTTTTTAATTGCAAATCTCGGGTTCATAATGATGTGCAAAAAGATTGCTCATAAAATATAAACATTTGTGTTGCACCAAAAGAAAGCGAAAAACTTTGAACTGTCATTATTTATTGGTTACTGTGTGATTTTACTGGCCCGGCCCACATGAGATCAAATTAGGCTGAATGTGGCCCTTCAACTAAAATCAGTTTGACACCCCGGGGTTAGAAGTTTAAAATATATGTAAGGAAGAAAGAAATGGATGCATCAAAAGGAACAAAAAAGGTTAAAGATAAAAGCAAGTGAAAAACAAGAGTGATATGATGAGGGTGAGTAAACATAAAGATGTCAGGGGCAGCAGGACAGAAAAAATATGTTATTGTTGGAGAAATAAAGTGTGATTTCCATGTGGGGTGACACTGTCTGGTGACCTGTTTCTCTGGGTTAATGGGGACTATCATAAAGCTGGGCCACAAAAGTGGACACCAGGTCACACAAAAAACACACAACACAAAGAGACAACACACACACACACACACAGATTCAGGCGTGTGGTCAAGGTGAAATATGGATCCTAATGGTTGTGTCCCATCGTTAAAAGGGCTTGGAGTTGATTTATCCGTCGTAAAACTGCTCGTGCAACTGCCACGCGGAGAAGAGGGAGGAGGCAGTGAGCTCCGGGTCACAGGTGGGAATCCTAATCCCTATAGGAAACACTTTCCTATATCATTACAACATCGACGCATGCTTCTGCCTTTTATGCAGATTTACGGCACCCAAATCTTTGTGCAGGAGAATTGTGGGTCAGTGAGCTTGACAACAAGGCTGAACTGAAACGCAGCCCACTCCGCACTGGTCAAAAATACCACCCAGAAACCATAGTCTTGTTCTTTTTCTTTGTTTTTATTTATCATTTTTATTTTTCCTGAATGCGCTGCACACTTTATTTTTACCTAAGGGTACTTATTGCAAACTGAAATCAAACTGAATAAAAGGTTATCCTAAACAGTACTGTACAGTAAAATAGTACAGTTTGAAATAAGTTACTTTTACTTGTTGATAGGTTTTTCAGGTGAAATGAAATGCAACTCTGAAATGTGGGTACACATTCCACCTAAATAAAGCATGTGGCTGATTTAGCCCAAAAAGCTTGAGTCACTTAATTAACATATATTAGACTGGCTGCAGTCTGTGTAGGCAAACATGTAAGAATTAGATAAGCGTAGAATCTCAGAAAATATGTTAATTTCCCAATATAAACAAGAATCTGCTGCTAAACATATTGCGAAAATCAAAATATCAAGTACAGATAGAATGCACCCTCCAGGTTGAGGGGAAGACTTTGGAGTTCAAGTACTGTATCTGGACATCTTATTCATGATTGGGTCCAATCTTATTTAGCCTATATGTTAATGATTTGCCAAATGTTTGCAAAACTGTAAAAATGCAATTATATGCAGATGATACTGTATTGTATGTTCATGGAAAAACAAAAAATGAAGCTGCTGCTGTGCTTTCTAGTGCCATGATGCCGGTGTCTCACTGGCTCCAGGACTCTTGTCTACATCTCAACACTAAAAAAACAGTCTGTATGTTTTTCTCTCGGCTGCCACCAGATGATGGGCATCCATCTGTGTTGGTCAATGGCGAGACATTAGATGTGGTTGAACAATTTAAATACCTCGGAGTCATTTTTGATTCTAATCTAAATTTCAAGCAACATGTAAAGAGAATTTCACATATAATTAAACTTAATCTGGCAAACTTCAAACATATAAGACCTTCTCTGACAACAGAATCAGCAAAGGCTTACATGCATGCCATGATCTTCAGCCATATAGCCTATTGTTATACTACATGGTCTCACACTTCAGAGATCGTCATGAAGCCCCTAAAGTCTCTTTTTAAGAAAACACTGAAAATTTTTGACAAAAAGCCAATACAGTATCATTACTGCAACATCATAAATAAGTACAAAATTTTGGATTTTAATAGCTATCAGATTTTTATGGACGTTTGCCTGATTTTTAAAGTTTTAAATGGACTTGCTCCTCCTCCTTTAATATATTTTATAAGTAAAAAAACAAGTACAGTAAACACAAGAGCACTGACCAGAGGAGATTGTGATGTGCAGCGGCGCAGGACTAAATTTGGCCAAATGGTGGTGTCCATCAGAGGCACGCAGTCATGGAACACACTGCCAGTTTCCATCAGGAACTGTGGCACCTACTCCAGCTTTAAAAATTCTCTGAAACTTTGGCTGAAAACTAATCAGAAGTGCACTCATGTGTAGATTACTTTGTCTATTTTCTTATGGCATCATATTTTTATTGTAATTTTATGTTGTGTTATGTGCTATATAGGTGATGTTTGTATTTTTCTCCGCTCTTTTGTTTTATGGGACGTTTCTTATTCTTACCTGCCTTAGGACAACGGATGAAAATTAGCTATTGTGCTAACTCCGGCATATTTACATTGATGCTAACTGCTGTTATGTTGATTAATATGCATTGTCCTAACTTAAATAAATAAATAAATGAAATGAAATGATTGATGGATGGATTCAAAATGAAATGGATTGACAGGTTGGGGTCTAGTCCTCAGTAATGAGGGGGTTGCTTTAGTCTGTCGTGGTGAAGAAAGAGCTGAGTTGAAAGGCAAAGCTCTCAGTTTACTGCTCTGTACGCTCCGGCCCTATGGGCATGAGGTTTAGATCATGAGAATGAGATCTTGGATACAAGTGGCCGAAATGGTCTTCCTTCATAGAGTGGCTGGGCTCAACCTTACAGATAGGGTGAGGAGCTCTGTCATCTTGAGGGAGCTTGGAGTACTGCCCCTCTGCATCTAAAGGAGTCACTTGAGGTGGTCCAGGCATCTGATTATGATACCTCATGGATGCCTCCATTTAGAGGTTTTCTGGGTCCCACTGGTAGGAGGACCCCAGGGAAGACCTATAAGTCGCTGGAGGGATGGTGTGTCTTCCCTTGGCTCGGGAACACCTCAGGGTCCCCATAACAAGCTGTATAGTGTTGGTGGGGAGAAGGATGCCTGGGTTTCTCTACTGGACCTATTGCCTTTGTGACCCAATAAGCCGTAGAAGATGGATGGATGGTAAATATCAATTAAAACAAATATCAAGACTAGATGTTGGGGCTCAAAAAACATACTGAGGTACCATAAAAACTAAGATCTGCAGGTTAACAAGTTATTTTGCTAAACTTTTTTATAGACTGGTAAGTTCCCTGTTTCAAACTAACCTATTTATTTATTTGCATATTTTATAAATTTGAAAATTAATCCAGACCAGTACATCACAATTGTTTGATTTCTCTATCTCAAATGGCTCTCTCGTTGATGTTGTCATTACAGACCTAGTTTCCATCAATTTGGCTGTTTCGTCAGATAAGTAAACTCCCATGGTAGTTGGCAGTTGGTCATACATTTGGTTTGCAAATTGTATGGATTTTGTTTCTTACTCTATGATTTTTTTTCAGCCGCTCTTCTTGACATTGATTCACTATTAAACAATGTTATTTTTAGTTGTATGAATACACAAACCAATAATAATAAAAGCAGTTTGAATAATTGTGTATATATTGAGGGCCTACCTAAGACATATGGCAGCTAGCCTCTCAATCTCTGTTTCCATGTGTTCCTGGAGCTCTCCGGGCCTGAGCAGCACCTGGCAAATGGGACAAACTGGAGCCTGGCTGTCGTACAGGGACATCTTCTTTTTACCTGGAGTCAACAGCAAAGAGAAGCAGACACTAACCATTAGTAAAATAGTAGGCAGAGAAAACGGGAAAAAAAATTCACTCTGACGAATAGTAATCGGCAGGATCATCTTTGTTCAAGAAACCACAAATTTTACCCAAACAGAGTTAGGAACATCACCAACCATTGGATCTAGTCTCTGCTAAATCTTTCCCAAGTTCAAACCCTTGTTATACTCCATAAAATCTCAAACATTACATGTAAGTGCATATGCATTAGATTACATACATAGGAAAAGGAGAACAGAGTGCTGTACAGTCTTTATTGTGTAATGTTGCTCTCAGGTCAAAACAAGGGGGTGTGAGGGTTTGCCAGAGTCTGCCAACACTACCTCACTTCATTGTCCTTGATCAGCAGAACAACAGGGTGGGGCCCACCTGCTTGTGTGCTAGCATGGGTTTCATTGAGTGCAGCATGTAAAGGTGTGTGTACTATGCATAATGTGTGCTTGTGTAGACCTTGACTATTATTATTATTATTTTTGCAGAACTCTGTTTAATACCCATCTTTTAAAGTTAGCCTTCAAGTCAGTTGGAGTAAGTTAAAAACAAAAGCTATTGACATTGTATACATGTGTGTAATTTTGACGACACATCCTGATTTCTTGTATTAGGCCAATCAAAGAGGCTTTTTTTAGCCCATGAACAAAAGGCTCTGCTTCAGCCAGGACATCCTGTTTAGACTGCTTGTCACCTTAGCAACACAAAAGGTCAGGTGTGAGGCCTACCTCTGCTGTTTCGCCCTCTTACACACCAACAAAACTGTATTCAAATACAGTATGTATGCATTTCTCAATACATATTTGCTAATTTCTCAGTCAGCATAAGCACTCATCAGGAGACCACTAATACCACCCCCCCCCCCCACACACACACACACACACACAAACCCCAAATTCCA
>JBBPBX010042090.1:0-28554 GCA_038048925.1 Garcialebias charrua | reverse complement strand
CAGCACAAAAGGTAAACTGCTACGATCGCCTCCTACCGTGTTAGCCGCATCCTGGCTCAACATAAGAAGTCTTTCAGTGATGGAGAAGTTATGAAAGAAGCGTTTATAATTCTGCATTATTCACCTGGATTATTGATCATAAATCAGGATGGTATTCTGCATTATTCACATGAATTATTGATCATAAGTGTTTATTGAGGCTTTATTTAATATTTTATTTCATTCATTTATTCATTCATTTAAAAGAGACAAAATAAAACAAATTCATCAAAAAAAAACATTGAATGAAAAGAGTGCAGAAAGAAGAAAAAAAAACTTATATCGCCTCCTTATAATAAACATTGAACCAGTCCGGCCCTTGGCTTGTAGCAAATTTGTTTTTTTGGCCCTCGGTGTATTTCACTTTGACACCCCTGTCTTAGAGGTTACAAGTTTAGTGTTAGCTTCCACAAAAAAAAAAAAAAAAAATCTGTTTAGGTTTAGCATTAGCAAAGCTAACTTTTTGGTTAGCTGTGTTCACCACCGAGTAAATCCTGTTCAAGTTGGTTGCCACCGCCAACTGGCCTTAGAAAATAAAAAAATATGAGCTATAACTATTTCATACAGAGATATTTTCTCGTTATAACGAGATTCAGCTCAAAAATAATTTTACTTCCTGTGACAGCTCTACACTTCTGTAATTTCAAGGATACTGAGTTACAAATTGGTGTGGTAGTACCTGAGAGTCATTCTGAACACATTCTCTGAGTGCCAATTCATCTTGCAAGATTGCCTGCACATAATTTTTAAAGTTCTTTAAATACATTTGTATTGTTTAACAGTTACCTGTTGCTCTTTGACATTTGATTATTTTTCATCAACACCGAAATGCTGATCTGAATTTGTCAGCTGCATCAACTCATGTTGTCATGTAGTGCTTGTGTTCAGTGCTCTTGTTTTAGTATCATTTAAGTACCTCTGTAGTAGATTGTTCACATTTGATAAAACCCAACTCCAAGTACAGTACAATTTTCACATAACTGAAACAAATAGACTTGTCATCTCTGCCTTCACGCTGAAGATGGCTTCGGCTCTCTCGGTCGGATAACGAGCTGAAGAGCACTTTACTTTCACGGAGTCAAACTGCTTGGACAGCTTTGGTCTCCAAATACAGTCTTACAGCTGATCCACTGGCAGGGGCCACACCAAATCCTTTATTCTGAGACACATCCAACCACCAGCAGCCAAAAATACATTCACTCAGGTGCTTAGACATCACCTGATCATTTTATCACGTGTTTGCTTAACTATAGAGTACACAGTGGGGGGAAAAACCTGCAGTAAATTAATTTAAAAGAAAAACTAGCAGCATGCTGATGTTTGCATTTTTCAAGGAGTGTTTTTCCGGACTGGAATTGATAAGATGTTCAAGTAGGTAGGAGTTACACTGTAGAAGAAGAGAGACAAGTTTTATTTATCTACCAACTCCATAATCTTATCCACCACCAGGCACAATGGTGGAGAAAGGGGGTGGCCAATGGTGGCCTTGGTCACCAAAGATTAATCTTCAGTCACCCCAATGGCCACCCCAATTATCTGAGGAAACAATCATTGTAAGCAATATAGCAGCCCCTCGTTTATTGCAGGGGATCTGTACCCTGAAGCACCGCGATAAGTGACAAAACGCAAAGTAGGAATACAGTAGTAAAAGTAGTAGTACAGTAGTTTATTTTAGTATTTGTATATCTACATATATTAAGGTGTATTAAACCCCTCCTAGACTATTACAATATTCTAAACAATGTTTCTAAACTCTAAATGCTCTAAAAGAGCACTGAATGTCATGATTTCCCTTTCTGTGCCTCAGCTGCTCTCAGCCACCTGCAAGTGTTCTTGGCCACGCCCACTTATCCGCTCTGCATGGAGAACAGCTCATCAGCTGCAGGACTGCATTGTGGGCTGGAAAGGGGTCATAGTTGCCAAGTCCGCTTATTTCAAGCGGCATTGGGCTTGTTTTTCCCTGGAGTCGCTTTCAAATTTGATCAGCCGCTTGTGGCGGTTTTTTGGGCTTCTCGCGGACATTGAGTCGCTTATTTGTGCTTGTTTTTCAGTCGAGCAGTAATGCGAGTGGTAGGTAGTTTGTCACGCCCCCCTTCCACGTATGTTACGTCAAGGCGGATGTTACGTTCAGGTGCAGTTGGTGCAAGCGACAGTCAGAGCCGGTAAACTATATAAGCGCGAGCAATTAATGAGTCAGCATGAGCAGCATATAGTGACACAACATATATATCTTGTATCATTCAACTATGTTAGTTTTTAGCAAACAAAATGATAAATTAATGAAAATTACTTTCAAAGTGAGTTTAAAATTAAAAACCGTGTTTCTTCACGGGACATCCGACTACACGCGAATGCAACCTTGTTATTTATTCTTTGTCTATTCATTCATTCATTCAACCTTTAATAATTATAATAATAATAATAATAATAAACTTTATTTGTATAGCACCTTCCTACAATGCCTTGCATTGACCAAGGTGCTTAACAGGATAAAAAGATGAATAAACTGGAACAATAAATCAATGAAAATAGAATAAGAAACAACAGCAATAAAAGAAGGCAATGGAAATAAAAATGCTACATACTAAAATACCAAAAGTAATAAAAGTTACACACTGAAAGCTTTTTTGAACAAGTGGGTCTTCAGTCTGGTTTTGAACAGAGTCAGATCAGAGGTGGCACGCAGCTCAAGGGGGAGACTGTTCCAGGCTTTTGGGCCGGCAACAGAAAATGACCGGTCTCCCCATTGTTTGTACCTTGAGCGAGGCACCTCCAGCAGGTGTTGACTGGCAGATCTTAAAGCTTTATTTAGTCAGGTAAATCTCATTGAGCCTCGAGGGCTCATTTACAAAATCGACCTGCTACAAACTAAAGAATTTAGTGAAATGTCTAGACAAGACAACGCTAATATGAGCTCTAAGTGGGGTAAATATGGAAAAAAATATAATAAAGATTGGGAGAAAGAGCGTGCTCTTCAAGACTGGATCTGACCACGACCACAGATGGGAGAAAAATGCAAAATGTATTTTTATTTTTTAGACTGAATACGTTCTTTAATGTATAATTTTGCTTGTTATATGTAATGCCATAATAAATATGTTTATACTGTTTAAAACTGCCTTTTTTTACACAATGGGATGGTGTGCTTTTTTGGGGCTTTTTTTGAAAGAGCGAGTCGCTTGTTTGGGCTTGTTTTGAAGGAGCTGATCGCTTCTTTCGGTCTAGAGATCTGGCAACCCTGAAAGGGGTGCAGCAGGAAGCTTTTTCTGCAGCTGTGGGCTGATCCACAGGTGCTAAATAATTTCAGTTTATTTTAAATAAAAGCTCCATGCCGATCGTGAGGCTCATCCATCAATCAGCCAAGTGTGTGTCATGTCCAATCTTATTTTGAAAAACCACAATGGAGCGAGTCCGTGAAAAACGAACCACGAAGTAGTGAGGGGCTACCGTATATTTTCTCAAAAGCATAATTTCATTAGGGATGGTCAGTTTAGATATACATACTCAACAAAAATATAAATGCAACCTTTGTTTTTGCTCCCATTTTTCATGAGCTGAACTCAAAGATCGAAAACTTAAAAGTTCACAAGGTTGTGTATGGTAAATCTGTTAGTGAGCTCTTCTTTGCTGAGATAATCCATCCACATCACAGGTGTGTCATATCAAGATGCTATTTAGACAGCATTATTGCACAGGTGTGCCTTAGGCTGACCACAATAAAAGGCTGCTCTAAAATGTGCAGTTTTATCACACAACATGACCCCAAAGATGTTGAAAGTTTAGAGGGAGTGTGAAATTGGCATGCTGACTGCAGGAATGTCCACCAGAGCTGCCGTCTGAGATTTGGATGTTCATTTCTCTACCATAAGCCATCTCCAAAGGCATTTCAGAGAATTTGGCAATAGATCCAACCGGCCTCACAACTGCAGACCATGTGTAACCACACCAGCCCATGACCTCCACATCCAGCAACAACACCTCCAAGATCATCCGAGACCAGCATCCCAGACAGCTGCTACAAGAAAGGGTTTGAATAACCAAAGAATTTCTGCACAAACTGTCAGAAACTGTCTCAGGAAACCAGAAAGTTCATTCTCAATGTCTCAGGAAAGCTCATCTGCATTCACGTCGTCCACACTGATGTCTCCACCTGACTGCAGTTTGTCTTCATAACCAACTTGAATGGGCAAATGTTATTTGATGGCATATGGCACATTGGAGATGTTCTCTTCAAGGATAAATACCAGTTTTCACCATACAGGGCAGACTGCAGACTGATTGCACGGCATCTTGTGGTGGAGCAGTTTGCTGATGCCAACATTGGGAATCAAGTGGCCCACGGTGGCAGTTATGGTATGGGCAGGTTTATGTTATGAACAACAAACAGGTGCATTTTATTGAGGACATTTTGAATAAATAGATACTATGATGATATCCTGAGGCCCAATGTTGCGTCATTCATCCATGACCATCATCATAGTCGCACACAGTCATTTACTTTCAGAGACTCTACTTCCTCAGATGGCTGAGGCTAGCTGGTCTGGGAAGCTCAGTCCTCACCTCTACAGGTGTGCAGTGGAGAGAATCCTTTGCTCCAGCATCAGCGTTTGGCAGGGAGGCTGCACAGCTGCAGAAAGAAAAGCTCTACAGAGAGTGGTGAAGGCTGCACAGAAGTCTGTTGGCGTCAGCCTCCCCACCATCAGACATCTACACCTCCAGATTCAGGAAGAGAGCCACCTGCATCATGAAGGACCCCACTCACCCAGCACACACACTTTTTGCCCCACTCCCATCAGGCAAGCATTAAGTGTAGAACCACTAGACTGAGGAACAACTTCTACCCTGAGGCTGTTCGACTCATGAACATCTAATCAGGATAATCACTGTGAAAAATCACATGTTACTGCTGATCTGTTTCATGTTGCTGTGTTCATGCGTGCTCATCTGCTCACACACTCATGTGCGTGCTGCTGTTTGGCATATTGTTTTTGTACAGTAGTACAAAAACAATGCTTAGTGTGCTTAGTGTATTTTTAGTTAATGTTTTTGCTCATATCTTAGATCTTTTAACGGTTTTTCTTTTACATTTTATACTTTTTTGGATGCAACTGGGATCCTGTGTACACAATTTCGTTCCACCTCATGCACCACATGTGGTGCGAATGACAAAGAACTTTGAATCATTGAAAACTGTATGCTGCACCATACATGCACTGCTTCAGGTGTGGCGGTTACACCAGAAGAATCTGTCCAGATGACCTGATTAAACTTTTTTATGCGTGTTTTATTTACCTGGATAATTAAGCTTACATCAGGAAAGATACTAACTGGTTTTCTGATTCTGATTTGTAGTTGGATTATATTTATACTGCAGTTTAAAGTGGTACAGGTATTTATACTTTGTCAATATTTGCTGCAAAACAACAATAAAAAAAACAACATATTTCCTGTTTTTTTAGGATTATTTCAGACTGATGCTCGTTTTCGCTTATTCAACCAATTACTGTTTTTTATACAACACAAAAGTAAGTTGTGTTAAAGAAAAACAACTTTGATGAATGATCTATATTTTATGTGTTAAATAGTTGACACTGCAGATACTAAACCAGCTCAGTTCATCTCATGATTGTCTCCTCATTTTTGTACAAAACACAATCAGTCATCTGATGGTGCAATTTATTCTCCTTTATTTTTTTTATATTGATAAAAGCATCAGACAGAGCAAACTCTGGCAGGCTGTGGTTTGTAAAGGAACACAGTGAAATTAGATCCAGGCAACCGTTTGGCTAAATCATGAGGCAACAGCAAGCAACAGGAGAGCGGGTGATTTCCTTCAGCAAGGTTTGTGTGGCTATTAGAACAACACAGCCTCTAAAGATGAAGGCCGTGCATCGGATTCAAAACAACGCCAGCACCAATATCTGCAGGTCGAAAGACAAAGAGGCATCAGCTTTTTCCCCCTGAAGACGTCATCATGACACAAAACAAAAAGGCTTCAGGTGGTGACTCAGCCAGTTAACAACCTTTTCACCAGAACAATAATCTGATGTTATTTCAGGCTGACAGTTGCATCACAGAGCTTTTAGAGTAAAGATAAAAAGGAAAAGTGGATTACTGAGAAGAGCCCCTCTATTTTGTACAAACCGGATTCCAAAAAAGTTGGGACACTAAACAAATTGTGAATTAAAACTGAATGCAATGATGTGGAGATGGCAAATGTCAATATTTTATTCGTAATAGAACATAGATGACAGATCAAAAGTTTAATCTGAGTAAATGTGACATTTTAAAGGAAAACAATATGTTGATTCAAAATTTCCCAGTGTCGACAAATCCCAAAAAAGTTGACAAGTAGCAATAAGTAGCTGGAAAAAGGAAATTGAGCATATAACAAACAGCTGGAAGACCAATTAACACTAATTAGGTCAATTGACAACATGACTGGTATAAAAAGAGCTTCTCAGAGTGTCAGTGTCTCTCAGAAGCCAAGATGGTAAGAGGATCACCAATTCCACCATTGTTGAACAGAAAGATAGTGCAGCAATACCAGAATGGTGTTATCCAGTGTAAAATAGCAAATACTTTTAAGTTATCATCATCAACCGTGCATATCATCATCAAAAGATTCAGAGAATCTGGAACAATCGCTGTGCGTAAGGGTCAAGGCCGTAAAACTCTACTGGATGCTCGTGATCTCCGGGCCCTTAAACGTCACTGCACCTCAAACAGGAATGCCACTGTCAAGGAAATAACAGAATGGGCTCAGGAATACTTCCAGAAAGCATTGTCAGTGAACACAATCCACTGTGCCATCCGCCGTTGCAGCTGAAACTCTACAGTGCAAAGAGGAAGCCATTTCTAAGCAAGCTCCACAAGCTCAGACGTTTGCACTGGGCCAGGGGTCATTTAAAATGGAGTGTGGCAAAATGGAAGACTGTTCTGTGGTCAGATGAGTCACGATTTGAAGTTCTTTATGGAACACTGGGACGCCATGTCATCCGGACCAGAGAGGACAAGGATAGCCCAAGTTGTTATCAACGCTCCGTTCAGAAGCCTGCATCACTGATGGTATGGGGTTGCATGAGCGCTTGTGGCATGGGCAGCTTGCATGTCTGGAAGGCACCATTAATGCAGAGAACTATGTTCAGGTTCTAGAACAACATATGCTCCATCTAGACGTCATCTCTTTCAGGGAAGACCCTGCATTTTTCAACAAGATAATGCCAGACCACATTCTGCAGCAATCACAACATCATGGCTACGTAGGAGAAGGATCCGGGTACTGAAATGTCCAGCCTGCAGTCCAGATCTTTCACCTATAGAGAACATTTGGTGCATCATAAAGAGGAAGGTGTGACAAAGAAGGCCCAAGACGATTGAACAGTTAGAGGCCTGTATTAGACATGAATGGGAGAGCATTCCTATTTCTAAACTTGAGAAACTGGTCTCCTCTGTCCCCAGACGTCTGTTGAGTGTTGTAAGAAGAAGGGGGGATGCCACACAGTGGTAAAAATGGACTTGTCCCAACTTTTTACCATACCATACCATACCAACTTTATTTATAGAGCACTTTATGCACCCAACAGGACCAAAGTGCTGTACACACAATCACAAAATACAATACAATCATAAAATGGAAGGGACTAAAAACAGTACTAAAATAATAAATTATGAATACAATAAAACAATAAAACAAAGTTAAAACATCTCAGATTGTACCAAAAGCCAAAGAAAAAAGATGGGTTTTAAGAAGAGACTTAAAAACAGCAAGTGAAGAGGCCTGTCTTATGTCTAATGGGAGGTCATTCCAGAGCTTAGGAGCTACCACAGAGAAAGCACGGTCCCCTCTAAGCTTGCGCTTTGTCCTCGGTACCCTCAGAAGCAACTGGTCAGCTGACCTGAGCGAACGAGAGGGTGTGTAGTAATTCATTCATTCATTCAACCTTTATTTATACAGGCTAGCCTCGTTGAGTCACGGGGACTCATTTACAAGAGGGACCTGTAAAATCATAATAGTAATGCAGCAGCTCTGACAGGTATGGAGGGGCATGGCCATTTAGAGCTTTAAAAGTAAATAAAAGTATTTTAAAATGAATCCTGTAACGCACCGGTAACCAGTGCAAAGATGCCAAAACAGGGGAAATGTGATCAAATTTTCGTGTACCTGTTAAGAGTCGTGCAGCTGCATTTTGAACCCTCTGAAGCTGGGAAGTACACAGATCACTAATACCAACATAAAGTGAATTACAGTAATCCAGCCGTGTGGTCACAAATGCATGGATTGCTGTTTCGAAGTGCTGTCTAGGAAGGATGGCTTTTACTTTGGCTAGCTGCCTCAAATGAAAAAAGCTGGATTTTACAACTGCTTTAATCTGAGACTCCAGCCTAAGACCAGCATCCAGCTTGACCCCTAGATTTGTAACAACTGGCCGGACATACTGAGCCAAGGAGCAATCGGACAGAGAGTCTTCAGTCGAATTGCCAAAGATCACCACCTCTGTTTTGTCTTCGTTAAGTTTCAAGAAGTTTAGGGCCATCCAGGCCTTCAAATCTTCCAAACATAGGAACAGAGACCGAAGAGAGGCTGAGTCTGCTTTCTTTAAAGGTACGTAGATCTGTGTGTCATCTGCATAACAATGAAAAGCAATCCCGTATTTCCTAAAAACAGAACCAAGCGGAAGGATGTACAACAAAAATAAAAGAGGGCCCAAAACTGAGCCCTGCGGAACACCACATGAGAGTGGAGCAGAGGAGGACCTATGTCCATCAAGACAGACACAAAAAGTACGCTTGGTCAGATAAGATTTAAACCAATCTAAGGCTATATGACCAATGCCCACCCACTGTTCCAAACGTGTGATTAAAATGTTGTGATCCACTGTGTCAAACGCAGCTGATAGATCCAACAACACCAAAACAACGCAGTCACCAGAATCAGTCGCCAAGAATATATCGTTAAAAACTTTTAAAAGAGCTGACTCTGTGCTATGAAATGATTTAAAACCGGACTGAAAAACCTCTAAAATATTATTTTCAATGAGATAGGCCATTAGCTGATTATAAACTACCTTCTCAAGAATTTTTGAAACGAAGGGCAATTTAGAAATTGGTCTGTAGTTCGCCAGGACAGCAGTATCCAAGTTTGATTTCTTAATTAGAGGCTGGACAACTGCATGTTTCAGATTTTCAGGAACAGCACCTGAGGACAGGCTACTATTCACAAGAGCAAGGATCGAAGGACCTATAGTAAGAAAAACCTCATTGAATAGTCGAGGTGGAATAGCATCGTCTGGAGAACCAGTTGGTTTTAAGTGGCTAACGACCTCCTGCAGGGAATGCAAAGTCACACATTCAAAGCTATGAAAAATAGCAGAGCAAGGCACAGTATCTACAGGGTCATGAACAGTGGGTATGATCTGGGCCCTAATAGAAGTGACTTTCTCAACAAAGAAGTGTAAGAAACTTTCACAGAGAGCAGGGGAAGTCTCCACAATAGCACCATGTGGGGCATTTAAAACAGAATTAATAGTTCTAAATAAAACAGCAGGATTGTGACTGTTAGATACAATGATATTAGTCAGGTATCTTCTTTTGGCATCTTTTACAGTCCTTTGATAACAGCGCCAACATTCCTTCAATATTTGGAGTGACACCTGCAAGTTATCATATTTCCATTTACGTTCAGCTTTACGACAGTTTCTCCTGGCAGCCCGAGTGACATCATTTAACCAGGGTTCATGTTTGGATTTTGCAGGTCTAATTTTTAATGGTGCCACCGAATCCAGCGCTGCTTTGCTGGTAGAATAAAACCAGTTGCTGCTAACTTTTTGGGGATTTGTTGACGCCATGACATTTTTAAACATATTCTTCCCTTAAAATAATACATTCTCTCAGTTTAAACTTTTGATCTGTGATTTGTGTTCTATTCTGAATAAAACATTAGATGTTGGCACCTCCACATCCTTGCATTCAGTTTTTATTCACGGTTTGTTTAGTGTCCCAACCTTTTTGGAATCCGGTTTGTAGTCCATGTCAGAAAAATAACTGCAAATAGCAACAGTTGTCATTAACAAACAAAAACACAACCGTATTAAGCTTAAAATATGCAGCACACTCAGTGGAGGCGACAGAATTCACTGTTTTCAGATGCACGGAAGCGGTTTCTGTTTTAGTTAACATCTAATGAAGATGCGCTCCTGCCAGTGATTGACAAATTGGACAAATTAATTGGATGCAGGCTGACATTTGTTATTTTCTTCTGTTTAATAATTGACATCAGCCATGTCTGAGCATGTTAAAATAAAAACATGCTTCGGGACAAACTCAGGATGGTGCTCAACATTTCACAAGTCCCGTTTTTTCTTCTGTGGACCATCACACTTACTGGTCCAGATTTCTACTACATTTCTGTATTTATTTGGGTATAAAAACTAAAGTTTTGAGCAAAGATATTGAATAGCTCAAATCAAACAAACAAAATAGATAACAGAAACACCTAGACTTCCTTAATGCATATTCTAAACCACTTTTCATGCCAGAAATTTAACCTAAGATCCCCTTATTTTGAAAAAAAATAAAATGACAGCATTGTAGCCTTTTTGGAGAAATTAATTTTTGCGCAGCTTGCAAAATTCCATGCAATCACCCATAAGGCTGCACAACCTTGTGAAATATGTGCAATACTGTTAAGATCTTGCATGATCAGGAGTGAAGTTGTGGGAGCTTGCATGATCTCACTCAGCATCATGAGATCTCAGGTGAAGCTGCATAATCTGTTAGCTTCTGGAGTCTGTGTCAGGGATAACGCTCAGCTTCCGACACCATTTTTATGTCTAATTCTAAGGTTTTGTTTTCTAAAGTCTATTAGCTGTGGTGTTCGTTTAGAATTAGGTCGACTCCAAGAGGTAATCAGTTCTAGATGTGCATCAGATGATTGCTGTCTGAGAATTTTATTAAAGTCTGTTCACTGGTTCTTGAGATATTAGCTAATGCAGCAGACTAATGAAGACCTGTGTGCACGTGCACATGCACACACGCACACATACAATACACAGGCAACTGCACATACATCAATACCAGTCTTTATTATATTACTTGTATTGGCTCTTGGCTGCCTGGATTTCTAGAAATCAACGTCTGCCACTTTGTTAAATATTTACCAGTCTGAAAAAGTCGATTACCATTCAGCAGAAGTAAGACAATCATTATAGCTTCTACATGTAAGCTGTTTTTATAAACTAGATTTATGTTTTTTTTTAAAGTGACTAGTTCGTGGGTATTAAAAAATAGTCATCGTCAGCTGAGTTGTAACCTTAGTAAATTCAAAAAATTGAGGTTTTCCCCATGTTTTAATGGTGAAATTTGGTTCCCTCTATATGTTTACAATAAGCCTCTCTATACGTTTACCATTCAAAGCTTTCTTATTAAATCTCTGATGCATTATCACACTAGCAAGGAGTTACTGACAAATATTGAGATTGTCGAACAAAAGCAACATTTATTTTTTGTAGCTGCTGAAAGCGTCTAAGAAAACTGGTAAAAAAAAGCTACGTGCGATCAAATGTGATCAGGTTCTAGACAAGAATGTGATGCTGAGCAACGTCAAAAACCCAGCAGAGGAAATGCAACACAAAGGAGTTGGATGGAGAGAAAGAACTGAAATTTAAGGTAAAATGAAAAAGGGACAGGAGAGAGAGAGACCGAAAGCAAAGTGAAAATTCTTGACAGTCTGATTCCTATAAAGGGAGAAATATGTCAGTTCTCCTGCTGGGCATGAAATTGAGCTGCAATAGCCTTTTCAATTCATATTCAAATACAGTCATGCATACTGATAACTACAAGTCTGCAGCTTGTACTCCTAGTGAATCGCTCACATCGACCGATGATTAAGAAAAAGACGAGGGGGAAATGAAGGCGAGATGGTCGGTGGGAGACAAACTTGCACTGTACTCGTTGAATCCTTCACTCTGCTGAAAACAGGTGCAATTCTTCCATTTGGATAATTTAATTTATAAATCACAGTATAATGTGGTTTTCAAGCCTCATTTACAGGACAAACAGACCAAAATAAAGAAGCATAAATATCATGTAGGCCATCACTGTGCCAGCAAAGCACCAAGACATTGATTCTTTGTCCCAAAAGAATCATCTTACTGACTGTGTAGAACAAGGCTACTCAACTGGCGGCACGGGGGCCAAATAAGGCTCACGGGTGTGCTCAGTTTGGCCAACCAATGGGTTCATTTTTAAATAAAACTATTTAAAATCGTAAAACAACTTTACTTGATGAGAATAACTGCTGGATGTCCGGCCCCCGAGCTCTTATCTTTAAGTAACTGTAGCCTCTCAGAGATTTGCATCTCATACCACAGTTCTCCTGTAATACGTCGTCTTTTCAACATGGCCCCCAATGAAGTACAGTACATCGGTCCTGACCCGTGAAAGTTGATGAAGACTGCTGAATGGGCTCCAGCTGCGAGAACACACGAGCATCAGCAGGAGGCTCACCTGGAGGCAGAGGGGAACGAACGCTAAAGTGACCCCTCTCTGGGCTATTTCTGTCTGAGCTGGAAGTCCAGTATTGTGCATGTGGAGAGGGCAGTGTGCACTAGAGGTTGAACGAGTACATAATTTTTAAACTCGACATTAACATAATAATACTCGAGTAGAGCTTGAGTAGTTGATGGTGTCATAGGATCTCAAGATGCAAATAATAATTAACTACCGTATTTTTCGGAGTATAGGTAGCACCAGATAGGTCGCATTGTCCAATTATTGCCAATAAATTGGAAAAATCCATAAATAGGTCGCACCGGAATATAGGTCGCACCTACGTCAAAATGTGGACCATGTTTAGCTCTGCTGCAAATGTCTCTTCCACAGGAGCGCACAGCAAGGCTTTTAAGAAGATTAACACTTAAAAATAATTAATTGTTTGATAAAAAATGATAGCAAATCTGTGTCTGAGCTGAACTTTTCTTTAATAAATTAATAATTTTAGCAGGATAAACACCTAAAAAGATATTTGTTAGCTGACATTATTGTAAGAGTGTGTCTCAGTTTAATTTTTGTTAATAAATTATTACAAATCAGCTTATTTTATAAAAAGCCATATATAGGTCGCACCTGAGTAGGTCGCAGGCCATGAAAAAATGATAAAAAGGTGCGACCTATACTCCGAAAAATACGGTAATTAAAACTGCAAAAAACAAACAAAAGTAATTTATTTACAAAAAAAGACCAACAAAACATTGGAAGCATATATTATGCCCTTACCATTTATCTTACAGCAAATAAGTCATAGGAAACCCAAAACTGTTAAGTTATTATTATTGAGCTGCAAAAGGGGGAAAAAAATGTGCGGCACGTAAGAAACAAAACTAAAAACAGTGGGGCGGTTGACCACCCCGCACCACCGCCTGTGGTGCTGCGCATTAGGTTTAGTTTTAGAAATTGATATGTTAATAGGATTTTATAAGTTTACAGATTAATATTTTTTGCCTTTTATTTGTGAAACAAGGTCAGAGGAAGCTTGTTCTGGTTCGGTCGATTGGACACGGTGTTACACCACATTCTGTGACCTGCAACAGTTCATGCAACACCACCCCCTATGGTCACAATATACGGTGGTCACAGAATATGGTGCAACACCGGTTCGCAATGCGCTCCAAATAGGAAGTTTATTCATTTTCTGTTTTGTAACTGCGATGTGATGATGTCACTACGAATACTCGACTTGAAAAAAAAAAAACTCGATAAGAGGTCCAAGTAATCGATGTGTCGATCACTCGAGTAGTCTGTTAAAGCCCTAGTGTGCACACAAAGACCACTATAAAAGTATGTTCACCACAAAACAGAGGGGGTATGCCCAATTCCACCTCTTTGCTCGGTTACGGGGGACAATAATATAGGATAAGAAGAAAGCCGATCATGACCAACGTTTGTCAAGAGCATTTTGGCCAAATAGATTTCATAAACACCAAGACGGGTTAAAAAGGCAAAACTTAATAAAGCCAAGATGAAATGATCCTGATAAGGGATTGCATATTCCTTGTTTCACCATGAGACTGAACGTAGATTAGCAAATGAAGTGATGCAGACGAGAATGAATGACCTGCCTTTTACCTCATTTTGAACGAGAAACAGATAATTAAATACGTTTATGAACATTTGAAGCTCAAACATAAAATGAGTTCTTAAAGGGGACCACAGATGCAAAATTCACTTTTTAATGTTTTTTTTACTCAACTTTGGGTATTTACTTCATAAAAAAACAGTCCTTGTGCCAAAAAAATGCACCCAGTGGTTTATTTACTCTAAGTAGATTTATTTATCTGTGATAAAAACGGTTCGTTTTTGAAATAAACTGGAAGTCAATCGCGCTTGTGACGTCACAGGCGCGAGGACAACCCACCCCAACCTGAGTCCAGCCCCTCACCTAGCAACCCCTGGTTAGGCTCAACCCACTTCTGTATTAAACACATGACTGTTGTTTTTCATGATTTCATCTCATCTTTTGTTTATATGTTCTTAATTTCATGTGTACAGCACTTTGTTGCAGCTGTGGTTTTTTTAAATGGCTTTATAAATAAAGTATAATTGTTATTTTTATGTTTTAGTTCAATTTTTAGTGTATTTGCGATCGCTCCCAACGCGCAGCCGGCAAAAATTAAACGAGCGGACTCCCGGCATAGGGACCGGCGGCAACGGGACACTGCTTCTGGCGGATGGAGCGGAGCTTCAATTGTACAGCCTCGTTGCTGCCTCGCAGCAGCCTCGCAGCAGCGAGGACCTTCTCCTTACGGATTAATTTACGGGAGACACTTGGTGAACTTTGTGTTGTCTTGACTGGAACAGCGATAACTCCCAAAATCTCCGCGTGCAACGAGCGGAGCTGGCGAACACCGGAAGAGGAACAAGCTAACATTAGCTTCGGATTCGGCAGGTCTCATGCTAAAAGGAGCAGCTCATGGCGGCGCGCTCAGACGAGTTTCGGTAAGTTATCTTAAGCTAGCACTAACAGTAAGTCAAATGAGTAATAAAAAAAGAGCTAATTTTAAAACAACAACACATTACAGATACTGGCTGTTACAGAGGGCGTAAACAGATCTTTAGCCGTTTACGCATTGGCCAGCCCTCAATGGCCCGGGGCTCCCCTGGGTGGCTCTGGGCCACCCGCGTTCATTACGCATTTGCCGCAAAGCCGCCTTGAAGTGGGTGGGCAGTTCTCTGGAAGTGGGTGGGGTGCTCTCTTCACGTGGGTGGAGTGTTCGTGTTTTAAGAGAGGAGACTCGGCAAAAAAAAAATTGTTAGCTGGATATACAAGCCCAAAACCAGAAAAGTTGGCACGTTGTGGAAATCGCAAATAAAAACAGAATACAATGACTTGCAAATCTTTTTCAACCTATATTCAATTGAACACACTGCAAAGACCACATACTTAACGTTCGAACTGGTAAACTTTGTTATTTTTTGCAATTATTAGCTCATTTGGAATTTGATGCCTGCAACATGTTTCAAAAAAGCTGGCACAAGTGACAAAGAAGACAGAGAAATTTGAGGAATGCTCATCAAACACTTATTTGGAATATCCCACAGGTGAACATGCAAATTGGGAACAGGTGGGTGCCATGATTGGGTATAAAAGCAGCTTCCTTGACATGCTCAGTCATCCACATAGAAGGATGGGGCGAGGGTCACCACTCTGTGAACAAATGCGTGGGCAAATTGTCGAACAGTTCAAGAACAACTTTTCTCAACGAGCTATTGCAAGGAATTTAGGAATTTCACCATCTACGGTCCGTAATATCATCAAAAGGTTCAGAGAATCTGGAGAAATCACTACACGTAAGGGGCAAGGCCGAAAACCAACATTGAATGCCCGTGACCTTCGATCCCTCAGGCGGTACTGCATCAAAAACCGACATCAGTGTGTAAAAGATATCACCACATGGGCTCAGGAATACTTCAGAAAACCACTGTCAGTAACTACAGTTCGTCGCTACATCTGTAAGTGCAAGTTAAAGCTCTACTATGCAAAGCAAAAGCCATTCATCAACAAGATCCAGAAACGCCGCCGGCTTTGCTGGGCCCGAGCTCATCTGAGATGGACTGATGCAAAGTGGAAAAGTGTTCTGTGGTCTGATGAGTCCACATTTCAAATTGTCTTTGGAAACTGTGGACGTCGTGTCTTACGGACCAAAGAGGAAAAGAACCATCAGGACTGTTATAGGCGCAAAGTTCAAAAGCCAGCATCTGTGATGGTATGGGGGTGCATTAGTGCCCAAGGCATGGGTAACTTACACATCTGTGAAGGCACCATTAATGCTGAAAGGTACATACAGGTTTTGGAGCAACATATGCTGCCATCCAAGCGACGTCTTTTTCATGGACGCCCCAGCTTATTTCAGCAAGACAATGCCAAGCCACATTCTGCACGTGTTACAACAGCGTGGCTTCGTAGCAAAAGAGTGCGGGTCCTCCCCTGGCCTGCCTGCAGTCCAGACCTGTCCCCCATTGAAAATGTGTGGCGCATTATGAAACGTAAAATACGACAACGGAGACCCCGGACTGTTGAACAACTTAAGCTGTACATCAAGCAAGAATGGGGAAGAATTCCACCTGAAAAGCTTCAAAAATTGGTCTCCTCAGTTCCCAAACGTTTACTGAGTGTTGTTAAAAGGAAAGGCGATGTAACACAGTGGTAAATATGTCCCTGTGCCAACTTTTTTGCAATGTGTTGCTGCCATTGAATTCTAAGTTAATGGTTATTTGCAAAACAAAATAAAGTTTCTCCGTTCGAACATTAAATATATTGTCTTTGCATTCTATTCAGTTGAATATGGGTTGAAAAAGATTTGCAAGTCATTGTATTCTGTTTTTATTTGCGATTTGCACAACGTGCCAACTTTTCTGGTTTTGGGCTTGTATATATATATTAGTGTTTCTGCGTTTAATTTTTGTTAATAACTGATCACAAATCAGCTTATGTTACAACGTAAATAACACGAAGCGCACACCCATTTCCGCCTTTCAGCGCGACCTGAATGTCATTAAACAGCATTAAACAATAACTAATATTGTCTAACTGTTGCGCGCAGCCAGGGTTTTAAAATATAACGAATAATCTCTAACTTTTACGTGCAGCTAAAATGTCAAGAGGAGTGATTGCTATATGGGCAAGTTGGACACCTGAAAATTCAGTCCGTCCGGATAGCTCAACGAGTTAATGCATTGTCGTTTTGACCGGGAGAAGTGGGTTCGCTTCCCGCCTGGGACAAAGTTATTTTACTTTTTTTTTCTCTTTATTCACATTTTCTTTTAAATAAAAAGGAGTTTGTTTGGTTAACAAACTCCTTTTTATTTAAAAGAAAATGTGAATAAAGAGAAAAAAAAAGTAAAATAACTTTGTCCCAGGCGGGAAGCGAACCCACTTCTCCCGGTCAAAACGACAATGCATTAACTCGTTGAGCTATCCGGACGGACTGAATTTTCAGGTGTCCAACTTGCCCATATAGCAATCACTCCTCTTGACATTTTAGCTGCACGTAAAAGTTAGAGATTATTCGTTATATTTTAAAACCCTGGCTGCGCGCAACAGTTAGACAATATTAGTTATTGTTTAATGCTGTTTAATGACATTCAGGTCGCGCTGAAAGGCGGAAATGGGTGTGCGCTTCGTGTTATTTACGTTGTAACATAAGCTGATTTGTGATCAGTTATTAACAAAAATTTCACTCAGAAACACTAATTCAGCTAACAATTGTTTTAGGGGTTTCTCGTTTCTGTAGTTAAATTTGAATGAAATTCAACCCTCGCGCTGAGGTTGTTTGAATGAGTCCCGCCCCTGCTGCAAACAACGAATCAAATGTGAGCAGTACATGACGTGAAACTAGCCCTGTCGGGCTCGGCTCGATGGAACCACGGTGAAGATGGTTCCAGAACAAGGGTGGATCCCGGGCGGAAAAGGTAAATGCGAAGACGCCGAACCCGGGTTAGAAGCTGGGAGAGCCGGGGAGGGCCGGCCAATGCGTAAACGGCTTTTGAAGGGCGTGGACTTCAGAACTTCTATCAGAAACCGTTCGTTCAAAACGAAAGTTAAAAATGGCAGAATTAAAAAGGGTATAATTGATTATCTAAGAATTATTTTGTGCATTAAATTGAAGGAATAGGGTCTAGATAGCACACAGAAATAACATAAAATTTTAAAAAATTCATCTGAGGTCCCCTTTAAAGTAAAATGGAATTATGTACGTTTGATTGCTCCAAACAGCGGTAATGTTGCAGCAATCAAAGAAGTTGCTTGTGTGAAACATTTTTAAGGTTAGGTTAAACCAGGTTTACAACATAACGCCATCATTAACCCTTTGAGTTTTGTAAAACATCCCCCATAATTTCTTTGACATTAAGTTAATTAGATCGTTTTATTTGACTACTTTCAGAAACACATTCCGTTTTAGTTTGTGCTGCTCTGAGCCAATCTAATCTGATAAAAAAAAAGACTATTTGTCTTTTAGAGCACAATCTGAGGACATCTGTCGTAGACAGAAATTTTCCTGGCTTTAGATTTCAGTATAAACACTTTTATCGCTAATGTTACTTGTTTTAGGAAAAAAAAAACAGGGAGTACTTAGAAAAACTACAATAATAAACAAGGTCATTGCAAAGAGGTTGAAGGAACTATGCTTGATAAAAGTTTACTTTAACCGTTTTTAAGAAGGTCCGGGTGCAAATCTCTCAGTGTCTGGAGAATCGATTCGATTCCGATTTTTGGTGTCACGATTCGATCCAAAATCGATTTTTAGATTCAGAAACGATTTTTGATTCAGAAACGATTTTTGATTCAGAAACGATTTTTGATTCAGAAACGATTTTTCTATTAAAATGGTCATAAATTCAATCAAAAAAGGCATTCAATACAGAACAACTGGACTTTATTTGTAACAGAAAGACGTTTTGCTTCTCATCCGAGGAGCTTTATCAATTCAGTGAACAGACTGTGAGAGGGAGAAGTTATAAACAGGGTAAGCCATTGACACGCACCAACATATGTAAATTGGAAGCTAACACCCACACATACTTGGGATAATACGTACCTGTGACCCATTCAAAGTTCAGTGTGTGAAAACAGAGCTTACAGAAAACACACACACATCCTACTGTATGTAAATTGACAAGTCACAACTCCCACATTAATAGCAGGGACTTGTCAAAGTCTTTATTAGTCTAATTCATAAATTTATCATAAATTTCATAAATTTAGTTTATTTAGTAAATTTAGTCATAAATTTAGTTTCAGTTTTGTAACTGACAAGCTGAAAAGAATAAACAATGGAAACAAATGGAAATTTTATTTAAAACAATACTTTTAAACTGAAAACATTAAACAACAATGTAAACAAATAGAAAATGTATTTAAAACAATAATTTTAGGTTCCTTATTGTATCAAAATTTTTGCATCGTTTGATATTAATACCAAAAACAGGAACAAAAAAAACTACAGGAATGCATTAAATTCTGTAACTTAACCAGTACAGTATTAGGCTAGCTTTTTGCTCTGTTACTTATAGAAGATTATTGTTTGAATTGATTGTTATAACTTGTTTTGTTTTTGAAAAAAGGGGCAGATAAAATAAGATTTCTTCTTCTTTCTGCCACCTTTCATTTTATGTACTGTATTCTTTCATATACTATGAGATATGGTTTTATTTTCTTTATCTTGTGGATTTTAATGTAAAATGAATAAAATAAAATCGATTTTGGGGCTTTTAGAATCGATTCTGAATCGCCAGGACTAAGAATGTAGATTCTTTTTTTTATTTTATCAATTTTTTTCCTGCACCCTAGTCCACGCCACTAACAACAATGCAGTTACTGGTAACTAAATGTTTAAATTGTCCATCTGTAGAAAGGTGAAGGCGGACGATGATGCTTTTTGCATTTGTGTGTTCATGCGTTACCGAAATATCTCATGACCCCTTTGAGCTCAACGAAACGTTCAGGAAGTGCTAGTTGTGTTTCAACGACTCATTTCAAAAATGGCTGCCAGAGACAACTGAACTTACAAAAACACAAACATACTCCAAGTGCTACTTGCTGCCCAAGACTGCCGTTTTAGAACTTTTAACATCGGAGTCAACCCTGTTTGTTTGTTAGCAAAATATCTAATAAGCCACTGGATGGATTTTAATCTAACTTTTAAATGGTAATAGAACTTTAAAAGTCAACCCAGTTCAAGATGGCTACCACAGCCGATTTATGTTACACCTCATCCAGTTTAACAGAAACTGAGTGAAAGTTCGATGTGATCGTAGCTGAGAGTACAACGCAGACTCATGTTGCATAAAACTGCACATAATTTTCAAGTTTGACTAAAACTTTTTAAACGTAAAATTTTCTCTGTTCAAGACTACTCTGAAAACATCTCTTTAGACTAGCTTATCCTTCTTCACTTTGTTTTATGTATTTTACATTCTTCGTGTATCTTATACTGCAATTCATTCCTGTTAGTCTTTGCACTGCGTTTGTTTCTACACAATCTTATCCGATACGTTTCTTGCTGTAAAGTGTCCTTCGGTATCCTGAAAGGAACTTTTTAAATAAAATTATGATTATTCTTATTACTATTATTATAATAAAATCACTGCAAATTCATCATTTACCAACATTGGTTATTTTCTCTTAGTTAAAAGAAGAAAAAACAAACAATGGCATTAAAAGGTAGTGGGCGATATTCATCCCTTCAAGGAACGCAAGGCCTTTTATTCATTAAAGAATAACAGTTTATGCCTTTGTCATCCCAAATAAGTAAACTTTCAACATATCACGTCAACCCATGTCACGCAAGTCATGTCATCCGGTTGTAAAAAATAAAATTGGACCTTGTGCCCGTTTTGTTACCTCAAAGAGAATGTTTTACAGAATCTTAATAATATTATATGAAAAAGAGCTGACAAGGCTACGATTCATTTCTGAATGTAGAGCAATTCAGACCCATGTGCTCTGCATGATGATGCCCTGTTTCACCTTTAAAAGGTCAGAGCAGCAGCTCTGAAGAGCTTTTAACCCAGAAAGATACAGAAAAGGTGCAGGACCATGTTTCAGCAGGTTTTAAATCTTTATTCTAAAAGTGGGGAAAAGCTTAAAGTGGTGGATGTGCAAGATAAAGCACCAGTATTCTGAATCAACATTTAAACAAATGTTCATGTATTTTTAAGTGAATTTTGATAAGAACAAGTTTTTTTTTTAACTACTGAAGTCAGTGCCCATGGACTGTGCGCATGCAGCGCGTCCTGTGGGTTTCAATTAGGAAGATTACCCTGGGGGGGGTTGCTGGAGCAGCAGTGCTACAGGCGGAACATACAACACCCAGATCTTTGTCCAGATCTATTAAACGACAAGTTGGACTCACTTTCATCTCATGTTTTAATTGGTTAACACTCAAAACCTCTGTTGAGACGTTTGAAGAGTTGTACAAACGCTCCCTGAAAGAATGTGCCGTTAATAACTACTTTGTATTTAGCAAACATAAAAATAATAAATGTTAAAGGTCCACTGACATGATTTTTTTTACTATTAATAAAATTGCCCAAAATATATATATTTTAACATTTAAATGTTCATTTTTGCAAACAAAATGATAAATCACTTTAATTTTGCTTTAAAAGTGATTTTGAACTTCAAGCCATGTTTAATCATGGGAAAACCGATTACACACGAACGCACCATCTGTGAGTAGTGTGCAGAGTGTGAGGCAGAGGGCTCTGGTCTCTTTAATAGCGGACAATTTAAAACCCGACAAATTTATCAATCTATGTGAAGATTTGAGCTATTTGTCTTCAGTTTGGGAAGCAGAAAATAGTTTGGGTGATGGAACAAGAAACAACAGGATCTAATTTAGGTCTGATGCTGTATCAGACTTACCTTCATGTGGAGCTGCTCACACCGTGCACCGTGACAAGCCCAGAGCTCTGCCTCACACTCTGGACACTACGTCACAGATGGTGCGTTCGTGTGTAATCGGTTTTCCCATGATTAAACACGGCTTGAAGTTCAAAATCACTTTTAAAGCAAAATTAAAGTGATTTATCATTTTGTTTGCAAAAATGAACATATTTAAATGTTAAAATATATAAATATTGAGCAATTTTATAAATAGTAAAAAAATCATGTCAGTGGATCTTTAACTAAAGCATTTTGAGTGTATATTTGTGTGTGTGTGTGTTTGTTTGTCTAAAGCTTTAGCAAAATATCTTCTGAACCAGTGGAACAGTACCGGTACTAAATGAAACTCTGGGAAAGTAATTATACGATGTACTTCTATGAAAAAATATTTTTTTTTGAGTAAACACTATTCAAAATGGCTGCCACAGCAACGCAAACATAGCAAACACAAAAATGACTATGACGCAGTCGGTTTTACAAATATTGAGCCAAGTCTGGTGTGGTTGTAGCCGAGCGTCATCCTCAACACGTTAAACGCATGTGATTGTACATCGAGTGGTGGTGTTCCAGCACAGACTGTTGGAGTCAGCCTCCCCACCATCACAGACATCTACACCTCCAGATGCAGGAAGAGGGCCACCTGCATCATCAAGGACCCCACTCACCCAGCACACACACTTTTTGACCCGTTCCCCTCAGGAAGGAGGTTGTGTAGAACCACTAAACTGAGTAACAGCTTCTACCCTGAAGCTGAGTCATGATTATCTAATCAGGATTATCACTGTGGGAGAAAAAAAAAAATCACTGTAATGCCACTTGATTGTTGATATGTGCTGCTGATCTCATGCTGCTGATTTATTTCATGCTGCTGTGTGTATTCATACTCATCTGTTCGCACAGACTCGTGTTCGTGCTGCTGCTGTTCGGCGTATTGTTTTTGTACCATTAGTGTTTAGCGTATTTTAGTTCATATCTTAAATCCTATAACCGTTTTTCTTTACAATTTATACTTTTGTTGGATGTAACTGGGACCCTGTGTACACAGTTTCCTTCCACCACATGTAACACATGCGATGAGAATGACAATGAGGAAACCTTGATCTTGCATATCATCATATACAAGGTTTGACCAACACTGATGTGGGCCCCAGGGACCCCCGCCACCCAAACAGAAAGAAGCAGGTAAAATGGATGGATGGATGAAACACCTCTTTTCAGAACGAGATGATAGTTCAAAACTCAAGACATGAAAGGCAGCAGGTATGCATTCCTTGATGGAGTGCCAGCCTGTTTTTAATCTGTGTGAACATGGACCGTCTGCACTACCAACCAGGTTAAATCCGGTCATGCACCGATCCTTCAGAGGCCCTGACTTAACCTTAGATTCATCTACCTGGATTACTGAGCATGCATCAGGACCTTCTGCACTACTATTTTACAGTAACTGATGACACGCCTCAGTTTGTCTCACTGGTCTGTTGAAACTGTCGTTACAAGCCGTAACCCTTCCTGCCAAATCGCCATGTTTTGGACCATAAACCAGAGCTAGGAGCTACCAGCTGCCATGTGGCTGTGAGTAAAAATAAATAAATGTTCTTTGAACAATACAGTAGCTTCAAGATCAGGTTTGGATTGTGTCTTTCTTCATAAAAATGCAACTTGGATAAAGATCTGGTGACATTTTAGAAAACTAATTCAGGAATGCGAATAGATTCTTGGATGTAGCTGCACATATCTCTTCACATTTGTCAGAATCCGTTTAATCAGGATTCACAATAAGGATGAAAAAAAATGTTTTGTGCACATTTGTATATTATATGATTTTAAAATTAACACCTGCAGCTGGGGATAACCTTGATAATAAGATAAACAATTTAAAAGCACGTCAGCGCTTATCAGGAGCGCGTGGCAATAGCAAGAAGTTGTCGACAGATTCAGACTGCTGTGGCACTTTTCAGTGAATCTGAAAGAGTTCTCAAGTTGCACCAAAGCACCACAAAGTATGACAGCCTCTCACTTCATTAGGCCTCCATGGTATGCATGAAAGTCTTGGCTGGGGGAGATGAGACAGTAAAAGTACTTGGATGCAGCAGCAACAGAGCCTCGATGCGCTTTTGACCCCGGCGTCAAACAATTTGCGTGAACTGAAAGTTGGAAGAACAGAAATGATCATTCACCCCAGCACAGACCTGAAAAGTGATGGTCCAGAGTCTCCTTTAGTAATGTGTTTTGCTGCCGTGAGGAGGAATAAATAAAAGAAACCGCCTGCATTTTCTTCGGTATGTGATTATTTCTTGCCCGTTTCAGCCCCACGGGAGTGAAGAGCTCTCATAAATGAATCAGCTGCACCTAGCTCTGCAGGAACGACCTCAATACAAAAACAAAAGCAGACAACAGCCCCCACATCCAGCTCCACCATTCGCTTCACTCCCTTCTGGGCCAAAGTCCACCAGCTATGACATCATCAGTCCTCACCTGCTGGTAAAACAGATGGCGCCTCATTGCTGACCCCGTCCAGGTTTAGAAAACTGCACCGTAAATGTGCTAATTAGTGCATTTTACATTTGTAAACTCCATGACTTCCTCCACTTCTTCTGTCTTCAAAGAATGAAACAGGATGTTGGAGTTTGCAGCTTCTCTGCAGCAGACGAACCCTCCGCAGGGAGTTCTTGGCACACAAACGCACCTGGGGCAACAAACCTACCCACTCTGCATGCAAAACCTTGGATTCCTGCCTTCATCTGTGGCCACCGAGGCCAAATATATCCTACAGACTTTCAGCTATTATGTCATTTGATTGGAATTGTGGACACCGAGTATACATAACATATATTAATCCTGTTGTTCCATGACAATACATCCCTTTTACGGTTTTCCCAACAAACGTTTTCAGTAAAGACTCCTCATATGGTTGCGTTTCTTTGCAGCTCGGCTTGTTTGTCGAATTAAAATGCTTTAAATCTCTGCGCACCAGTGGGAAACTGCTCAACAGCTTATTATACAACAGCTACAGTACCTGCCGCAAGAGCCTTTGATTTATACCACCCCCTTGCACTCCTAGCTCTGATGATAAATGAAGCTTGGAGCAATAAATACACCCTCCAACCACCTACGCCGATCACCAGTTTAAGGTCCAGTCCCTTTTATTTAACATTTCACTTTGATGGTGTTCCAATGAGGCAGCAAACATCTGTATTTATAGGTTTGTTGTATATGCTTTATGCTTTTTCACTTTTAGATACATTTGAGTTTTTAATAACAAACTGCTCAAAAGTGAAATAGCAAAGCAAACATTTTTTTTGTTTATTTATTTCAGCTCTGTAATTACTAGTAATTGTATATTAAACATTTTGATTAAGGTTTAGAAAGACATTGAAGTAAAAATATGTAACAAGTCTGTTCTGTATGCATTAGCTCATCACAGAGGAGATGAAGGATGCCTTCAGGTTCATGTTTGTTTTTTGTAAAGACAAAAGAATAAAAAGCCACTCTGAACTGAGATTACTTTACCACCCCCTGCTGGCATGGTCCCAAATGTACAGTATACTCAGTTCAAACCAAATCAAAACATTTAACAGTAACTTCTTAATAGATTTGTATAATGTTCTTAGTGTAAACTCTGAAACTAAACAGCATTGCTGCTTGAATCAGTGGTGGCTCTTGAGGGTGGCCCAGGGTGGCAGCTGCCCCAGATAGCTGCCACTAATTATCCAATTTATAAGCTAATAAATGTACTTTTTGCAATGTTGAAAATCAGAGATATCTCCACCGAACCTTATTCTTTATTTTAACTCTCAAATTTAGAATTTGCACACAATTCTTGAGTTTCCAAATGGTTTTACCTGCCAACCTGACTTGGAAATTTTATCAGAGATGATTTTCAGACCACCACTTCTGTAAGATCACATGTGGAGTCCCACAGGGTTCAATACTTGGTCCAAAATTGTTTAATCTATATGTGAATGATTTAGTGATGGTGTCTGGACTTCTAAAGTGTATACTTTTTGCTGACGATACTACCTTTTTTTATTCTGGTAATGATTTAAATCAAATGTCTGAATGTTTAAATATGGAATTTGTTAAATTACAAAACTGGTTCAAATTAAACAAACTATCATTAAACTTAGATAAAACTAATTACATGTTATTTAGTAAAAAAACAAAAAACTACGGGTTTTTCTCTAAAAATTGATGATGCTGAAATAACCAGAGCAAGTGAAATGAAATTCTTAGGAGTGGTGATAGATGATAAGCTCACTTGGAAACAGCATATTAACTCGGTTAAAACTAAGATATCAAGATCCACAGCTGTGTTGTATAAAGTTAGGGATTTATTGAATGAAAGAGCATTGTATTTGCTCTATAATGCCATAGTTGTTCCACACTTGATTTACTGTAGAGGTTTGGGGAAAGGCGTGTAAAACCTTGACGAACCCTATACAGGTAGTCCCCGACTTACGAGCGAGTTCCGTTACAACGAGTTGCTCGTAACACGGAAATCTCGTAATTCGGAACGACTGCCACGTGTCTCGTAAGTCCGGAATTTCGCTCGTAAGTTGGAACGGTTTTGCTAGCGCGACTACGAACACTCGTTTTTCATCGAAAAACTGCTTATGAGTGCATAAAAATGATCGGAAACGTGTGTCCACATGTTTAGCTAACGAACTGTGGTGAAAAAACAGAAAAACTAGGTATTTTTTGCGTTTTTTCCAAAAATTCGCCAGCTCGTAAGTCTGGGACCTCGTAGGTCAGAGCGCTCGTAAGTCGGGGACTACCTGTATTTATTTTACAAAAAAGAGCAGTGAGAACTATTGCGGGAAAACCCTACTGCCATCCTTCGAATATATTATTTAAGCAACTTAGTTTTATGATTTGGTGAATTACAACATTTTGTTGGTAATGTATAGAGCTCAAAAAATGTATTGCCTCTAAATGTTCAAGTAAATTTTGTAAAAAGAATGAGCTGTTACAACCTGAAAGGAATGGAGATTTTTGCAAAGCCAAAATACAGAACAAGTTTGAAAGGACGGTGTGTATCAATACAAGGTGTTGACTTGTGGAATAGTTTAGAAAATGAAATTAAAACTACAGTACTAACTCACTTATAGTCTTTAAAAAAATGATTAAAGCTAATATGTTAATTAAATACTAAATACTCAAAATTGTCAACTTATACTAAAATAATAATAATTATAATAACGTTTTTTGTACTAAAAACTTAAATGTGTATTCAAATCACGTAAATTGCTTAAAAGTTGTATCATTGGTTGAGTGGCTTAGAAATTTGTATATTTGATTGAGTTATTTTTATTGATCTCGCTTTTTTTTGTTATTGTTCTAGAAAAAGGGGCAGGTAAAATAAGATTATTTTCTTCTCCTGGTCTCCTTTCATTTTATGTTTTTTCCTTTTTCATTTTATTGTTGTAATGTAAAAATGTTTTTTCTTTACAAAATGTAAAATGAACAAAAAAAAAAAAAAGTGGCTACAGGACGGTGCTCCTCCCCCTAGAGCAGGAGGCGACAGGTTCAGTGTATCCATTTCATAAATCAGATTAAAGACAAACACTCTACCACTTGTCTATTAGAGGATTATTGATTATGCTAATTTGTTTTAGCGCAGCCAAGTACTTTCAAAAATCTTGACATTGGGTCAATTAGCTGCTATTCTCTTCTAACATAGAACTTAATGTAGCTAGCTAAATGATATATTCAGACTGAGGAAGTCTTTCAGACGAAAAAGGAAACTTTTCTACTTTTTTGTTTTGCTTTGTTTTTTGAATGTCCAGAGGACCAGACTTAGCTTTTTTTAGATGCATTTATGGAGTTTTGTCATAGTCCTTAAACTTCATGGTTCTGGTTTCATGTGCTTAATTGACCCACTTCTCATTAAAAGGTCCTCGCACCACTTCAACTCAACCGCAGCAGACTGACGTGGATCACTTCAAAAGATTTTTACGACATCACCAAACACCACAATGATGTAAAAACCATTGAAAGGATGACCGTGGTGGAAACTACTGCAGAACCACATTTGAAACCACATGACAGCGTCTACATGGCATGCGTATCATTAACTTTAATTCCTCCTCTCACCCATGGAAGGTTGTTTTCAACCGTTATTGGCAGAGTCGACAAAATGCTCTGATAAAAAGAAGAAGAGGGGCAACCAGTGAACGAGGAAAACTCAAAACAGAGGTCGTCTCAGTAACAGAAGATTCCTCAGCTAATCAATCTATGACCATTACGATGAGATTATCCACTTCACCCCAGGCTAGGAGGAGAGACTGTTGGGAAGACTGAGACCACACACTGCATTTTTACAGAAAGTCAATATTAGGAGCATAGAGTTAAAATCCCAGTTGACTCCCACCACACACCCTCACTCTTCCATCAAAAACCTATTGCATTATTCTCACTAAAGTCTACATAAATGCCATTTATGTTTTTCTACATATTTCCATTTACTCAAACGTCGCTCCAGTCGCCATTCCCTTCTCCCTCCACCTTGTCAATATTAGTCTGGTCTTCGTCTGCTTTAGGCAAACATCTTGAGAAAAGAGAAGCACTCTCAC
>JBBPBX010042089.1:0-28554 GCA_038048925.1 Garcialebias charrua | reverse complement strand
TATATATATATATATATATATATATACTGTATTTTTATGACGGATGGATAGATATGACAGATGGATAGACAGACATACATTCATACATACATACATTCATTCATTCATACATGCATGCATTCATACATACACGCATATACAGTACACACAGTGAGGAAAATAAGTATTTGAACACCCTGCAACTTTGCAAGTTCTTCCACTTAGAAAACATGGCATTTTCATCTTAGGTGCATGTCCACTGTGAGAGACATAATTAAAAAAAAAAATCTGGAAATCACAATGTATGATTTTTAAATAATTTATTTGTGTGTTACTGCTGCAAACAAGTATTTGAACACCTGCCAATCGGCAACTATTCTGGCCCTCAAAGACCTGTTATTCCGCCTCTAAAAAAAGTCCACCCCCACTCCACTTATTATTCTAAACTAGAAGCACCTGTTTGAGGTTGTTAGCTGCATAAAGACACCTGTCCACCCCACACAATCAGTAAGACTCCAACTACTAACATGCATACTTGCATGTATGTATGTATGTATGCATGCATGCATGCATGCATGCATGCATGTACAGGTGCTGGTCATAAAATTTGAATATCATGTAAAGTTGATTTATTTCAGTAATTCCATTCAAAAAGGCAAACTTGTATATTATATACGTTCATTATGTTCAGACTGATATATCTCAAATGTTTATTTCCTTTAATCTTGATGATTGCATCTGACAACTAATGAAAACCCCAAATTCAGTGTGCTTGGACACAGAGCTCTGTGAACAGCCAGTCAATATAATATACAAGTTTCACTTTTTGAATGGAATTACCGGTACTGAAATAAATCAACTTTTTCATGACATTCTATTTTTATGACCACTACCTGTATATACTGAATAAAAATATAAACAAAACTCTTTTGTTTTTGTCCCTATTTTTCATGAGCTGAACTCAAAGATCTAAGACTTCTTCTATGAACACAAAAGGCCTTTTTCTCTAATCTTGTTCTCAAATTTGTGTAAATCTGTTAGTGAGCACTTCTCCTTTGCCGAGATAATCCATCCACCTCACAGGTGTGGCATATCAAGATGCTGATTAGACGGCATGATTATTGCACAGGTGTGCCTTGGACTGGCCACAATAAAAGGCCACTCTAAAAGTTGTTCAAAAATAAGTCTCGATTTTATCACACAGCACAATAAGTTTTGTGGGAGCATGCAATTGACATGCGGACTGCAGGAATATCCACCAGTGCCGTCTCCAAAGGCATTTCTGAGAAACTGGCAGTACATCCAACCAGCCTCACAACTGCAGACCACGTATAAACACACCAGCCCAGGACCTCCGCATCCAGCATCTTCACCTCCAAGATCATGTGAGAGCAGCCACCCGGACAGCTGGTGCAACAATTGGTTGGCATAACCACAGAATTTCAGCACACAGTATCAGAAACGTCTCAGGGACGCTCATCTGTGAGCTCGTCGTCTTCATCGGTGTCTCCACCTGACTGCAGTTCGTCGTCGTAACCGACTTGATAAATTTGTTGGTCTCAGGAACTCGGCCTGGACAGCTACAGCCAATGTGCTCACCTAAGAGTGGAAGCATGGGGGTGGGAGTATGCTCATATGGAACAACGTGGGTGATTATAGAGTGAAAAAAGAGCATTTGTGATCATGATGTACTTAAAGGGGAGCTCACCCCACCGTCAGAATATAGCTCCGCCCCCATACCAGAGTCAAAAACTGCCTCAAAATGGGTGTGTCGAGAGACAATGAGGGGAGGAGTTGGGGGGGGTTATGCTGCGTTCACGCCCCCTCCAGCAACAATCCAAAACAAACTAAAACTCTAGCAAACAACTTAAAACAGGCAACAACAAAGAATACATATGCAGATGTATTTATCTATTCTCACCCGATCTATCCAAAACAAAAGGCTTTAAAAAAATGAAAATAATACCACAAGGTTTTCCGTGACCGGGGATCGAACCTGGGTCTTCCAGATCCCAAACCTGCACCTCGACCACTGCCCCAACTTGGCATTCAGGCATCACTCGTCCATCGCACAATAAGAAAACAAATACAACCAAAAATAGTTTCGATGAAGTGAAAGGTATTCTTAGAATAAATAGGTTAAAATACACAAATAAGTAGTGCCATTCCAAAAACTATAATATGCGTTGTTGCAGTACTATTCCAGAGTGCAATGTACCACTTCCATATAAGGTATGAATGGCAGCAGGACCTTCTCATCTCTGCAGGAGGGGATTGGCTCTGCTTGAACCACTTTCGTGACGTCAGAGTGTACAAGACACGTCAGAGTGAGAATCGTAGACCAATAAGAAAATTAAGGTGCAATTCCTCTGTTCAACCCATAGGATTATCGTAAACACGTTTTTAGACCAAATATTGCCGATTTAAACTAATACGCACAAATATGTAAAGATTAACACAGACATAGTGCTATACAACATTTTAGACACATTCTAAGGAGTTTATCAGCTAAAAAAAGTTACTTTTGAGTTTAGTCCCTCTTTAAGAGCTGGTTCAAAAGGTGACTCCCAAACTTCAGAATGCTTAACAATGTTATATTGAAGCATGAAAACAATTCAAAGCATAAAACCAAAATTAAACAAAAGCTTGTGAACACAAGAAAACCAGCAGTTTGGCTAATTGTTCAAACTTTTTTTAAAAAAACATTCCCACCTTCAGAGTTCATTGACCAGTTTGCTCCAGTTTGGTGTCTCCTTTCAAGTCACTTTTATTTTGATCTGTTTGTAAAATGAGCAGTGGAATTGAAATCTGGTGAAGCAAACCACTTTTTGAAGTTCTTGGAGTTTTCAGTTTGTTTTTGAGCCTCTGGCACCAGGGCTTACGTTTTTTTATTTATTTATTCAGAATTATTAGTGTTTTTGCATCTTTTACTGGTGGTTTTTATAATGAGGCTTTCGACGGACCTGGTTGTCCTCTGAAGAGAGGAATATGAATCATTAAATCCATCACAAAGTTCTGCAGAATAAGATGGAAAACTGTGACCTGAACTAGGCAGATTTTAAAAAGAAAAGATGAGCTGATAGTTTCTGACAGGAGCAGCGTTTTAAAGACATCTTTGCATCTGAAATCCTCTAAACAGAAAATTAAACTCAGTTCATTAAAAGTGGCTTTTATTTTATTCAAATGATACTAATATTTTTAATCTTCAATTAGGAAAAAGCAAAAAGTAATTTCCAGATTACGTTGTGATAAATCTGTAAGCGCCTGTCAGATGAACTAAATCAGTTTTTGTGTCTCCAGCTCATGCGATTGATGAACTGCAACTCCCGTCTGGAGCAGAGGGTGAACTCGTGTCTGTGGCTGCAGAAGGTTCTCACGGCGCTGGTGCTGGTCCTCGCAGCGCTCAACCTACTGTGCCTCTACAAGCTGGGTACGGCTCAGCGGCCATCCTGACCCGCCGCAGCGTCCTCCGCCTGTGACGGTCAGCCTCGGATGTGCCGGGGCTGCAGTTGACCACCCAAAGGACTGTGATCCTGCGCTCCCCCCACCCGCCATCCCTCCTCGCAGGCTGGTGTCTCGGAGAGGAGAGCTGACTTTAAGGACGCGAGCTGACGGGGAGTCCAAATCTGAAGAGAGCTTGTGCTTTTTCTCTTCTCTGCCATTCCACAGATAATCTAACAGACAGTTGTAGCAGTGATGCTCGGAGAATGTTCAAGTAATTTAACAATAATGCATTTTAAAGTCGATGTATAATTTTTATATAATTCTACAAAAAATGTATTTAAACAAAAAATAAACATCTTTTGTCAAATAATTTTCACTATTAATTTTTCCTCATTCTCTCTTAAGAATACAGGTAGTCCCCGACTTACGAGCGCTCTTCCTTACGAGGTTCCGGACTTACGAATATGCATCTCTTTAAAAAAAAATTTTTTTATATATAAATTAATACAGGTACAGTACTGTACAGTCACCAAGCACTTAGCCTATCCTAACACAGTTTTTAAAGATGGAGTGAGTTGAATTGTCTCCCTTTCACATAAAGTGAAAGTAGCTCCCTTTATGTGAATGGAGCCTGCTGGGGAGGAGGGAGACAATTCAACTGACTCCTTAACTGTGTTAGGATAGGCTAAGTGCTTGGTGACTGTACTGTACATTTATCTATTTATAAATAAAAATAAATATATATACTGTACAGTATATTTTTAATAAATAGATAAATGTACAGTACTGTACAGTCACCAAGCACTTAGCCTATCCTAACACAGTTTTTAAAGATGAAGGAGTGAGTTGAATTGTCTCCCTCCTCCCTGCATGCAGCCTCCATTCACATAAAGGGAGCTAGCTCCCTTCATGTGAAAGGTAGACAATTCAACTCACTCCTTCATCTTTTGGATCTGCTTAGATCATCTTTCTGGAAGCAGATGCGCGGAGGAAAGAAGAGAAAGCGATGCTCTCGAGGGAAAAAGCGTGGCTGTCGAGCAGGAATCATGACGAGACTACGAGCAGACGCTAAAACCGGTAAACCCCCGATGCCGGCTTTATTTCTGTCTAACGTGCGCTCGCTCGACAACAAGATGGACCTGCTTCGTCTGAGAGTAACAACGTCGGAGGAGATGAGGAGATGTTCGGTGCTTTGTCTCACGGAAACATGGATCAATGAAGACACTCCTGACTCTGTTTACGAGTTGGATAATAAACTATTTTTCAGAACGGACCGGTGCATCGAGACTACGGGGAAAACGCGAGGTGGGGGCGTCTGCATTTACGTTAACAAAGACTGGTGCACGAACTGTGCCGTTATCAGCAGGATCTGCTCAGCTGCTGTGGAGCTTTTAACAATAAGATGTCGGCCACATTATCTTCCCCGCGACTATTCAGCGATAATAATAAGCAATGTTTACATACCCCCCGATGCTAATGCTAAAGTCGCCCAGGAAGAAATTCATGAGTTACTCACCTCGCTGCAGTGTAAATATCCTGAGGGGTTTTTCATTGTTTCCGGGGACTTCAATCACGTGGATTTACGTGCCATCCTTCCAACCTTCAATCAGCACGTTTTCACAGAAACACGAGGAAATAAGACATTAGACCAGGTCTACACGAATGTGAAGGGGGCGTACACGGCGAAGCCACGCCCACCGATCGGGGCTTCCGACCATCGCTCCCTGCTATTGGTCCCTAGACAGCTACCCCCACTCAGACGTGCGATGCCAGAACAAAGAGTGATAACATCGTGGCGCCAAGATAGTTCCCCCATGCTAAGAGACTGCTTTGAAAACACAAACTGGTCTGTCTTCAAAGAGGCAGCTACGAATGGAAATTCAATTGACCTGGAGCTTTATGCTTCCTCTGTCCTGGGTTACATCAGTACATGTGCTGAAAATGTATCCATAAGAAAGTGTGTTAAATTTTACCCCAATCAAAAACCCTGGCTAAATAAGGATGTCCGCACCCTGCTGGCAGCCAGGGACACTGCATTCAAGTCTAAAGATACTGAGGAGTTGAGAAAGTGCAGGAGAGAACTGGATGATGGCATAAAGAAGGCCAAAGCCGCGTATGCACAGAGGATCGAGGGACAGTTCACCTCACATGATCCAAGGAGCATGTGGCAGGGCATCAAATGCTTAACAGACTACAAGGGCAAAAGCAAACAATGCCCCAGGGACCCATCCCTGCCTGATGCCCTCAATAAGTTTTATGCACGTTTTGATGATCCAAACAGACCAACTAGCACCAGACTCACCTCATCACCAGACGAGGAGCACCTCAAAGTGACCGCAGCAGAAGTGAGAGGCAGTCTCAGAAGGATCAACCCTCATAAAGCTACGGGTCCAGACAACATCCCAGGGAAAGTTCTGAAGGAATGTGCGGACCAGCTCTGTGAGGTGCTGGCTGACATCTTCACCACCTCACTTGCACTGGAGTCAGTTCCCACCTGCCTGAAGACCGCCACCATCATCCCAGTCCCAAAAAGCTCCACAGTGACTGGTCTGAATGACTATAGACCGGTGGCCCTCACCCCGATAGTCGCTAAATGTTTTGAGAAACTGGTCATGTCCCACATCAAGACAGCCGTCAACATCAACGAGGACCCTCATCAATATGCATATCGTGAGAACCGATCAACAGAGGACGCCATCTCCTCCGTGGTCCACACTGCTCTCACCCACCTGGATCAGAAGGACTCATACGTGCGTCTGCTCTTTGTGGACTTCACATCTGCCTTCAACACCATGATCCCCCAAACTCTGATAGACAAACTATCCACACTTGGACTAAGCCCCTCTATTTGTAACTGGGTCTTAGACTTCTTAACAGACAGACCACAGTCCGTGAAGATCCACAACTTCTCCTCCTCCACCATCACCCTCAGCACTGGCTCTCCTCAGGGATGTGTGCTGAGCCCTCTTCTGTTCACTCTGCTCACATATGATTGTATAGCCACACATCCAGGCTGTCATATTGTTAAGTTTGCAGATGATACAGCTGTGGTGGGATGCATCACAGATAATGATGAATCCAGCTACAGACAGGAGGTGGAACATCTGGAGAGCTGGTGCAAAGAGAACAACCTTCACATGAATGTGAAGAAGACGAAGGAGATGATTGTGGACTTCAGAAGGAACAAACACACCCACACCCCACTGTATATAGGTGGATCTGCGGTGGAGGTGGTCTCCAGCTACAAGTACCTGGGTGTACACTTGAATGATAACCTCAGCTGGAGCAATAACACCACCAGCCTGATCAAGAAAGGTCATCAGAGACTCTACTTCCTCAGACGGCTGAGACGAGCCGGTCTGAGAAGCTCAGTCCTCACCTCGTTCTACAGGTGTGCAGTGGAGAGCGTCCTGTGCTCCAGCATCAACGTGTGGCATGGAGGCTGCACAGTTGCAGAGAGAAAAGCTCTGCAGAGAGTGGTGAAGGCTGCACAGAAGTCTGTGGGAGTCAGTCTCCCCACCATCACAGACATTTACACCTCCAGATGCAGAAAAAGAGCCACCTGCATCATGAAAGACCTCACTCACCCAGCACACTCACTCTTTGCACCACTCCCCTCGGGACGGAGGTTGAGGAGCATCAAATGTAGAACCACTAGACTGAGAAACAGCTTCTACCCTGAGGCTGTCAGACTCATGAATAAATAAATAATAAGAATAAACACTGCAAAATGTCACATCATACTGATACTGTACTGATCTGTTTCTTGTTGCTGCGTTCATCTGTGACCATCTGCTCATGTTCGTGCTGCTGTTTATAATGATGTTTTTCTACTACATTAGGGCTTAGTGTATTACTAGCTGATGTGATGTCTCTCTTAGTTAATCCTAGATGTTATTATTGTATTTCTCTTGCATTTGTTGTTGGATGTAACTGGGACCCTGTGTACATAATCTCGTTTTCAACACATGTACTACATGCGGTGCAAATGACAATAAATTCTCTCTGACTCTGACTCTGACTCTGATCTTTAAAAACTGTGTTAGGATAGGCTAAGTGCTTGGTGACTGTATAGTACTGTACATGTATTCATTTCTAAAAAAAAAAATTGTTTTTTTGGGTGATCCTACTTACGGATTTTCGACATACGAGCGGCTCGTAGGTACGGAACTCGCTCGTAAGTCGGGGACTACCTGTATCTCTTCATCTCTATATCTTTTAAGATGTATTAAAATTAGTTGCTCTACATTATAATAAAAAAAAATCACTGTTTACTAAACCGTCATTTGGCACAGAGATTTATAATTGAAAACACAGCAGTGTATGACCTTACTAAACTTCTCCACGCTTAGACCTGGGAGCCACAAGAGATCTCTGCTTGCACTTTCTCATTTTGTTTTAATTACCCCAACACTAAACTAAACTAAAAATACCAACGCAATTAGTGGCAAGTTGCAAGGACGGGCACAGCCCACTTGTATGTTAGCAGGGAGCACTGATATCTATAACAAGATCCAGCTCGGAGCAATCAGGACGCGAGACGCTGCACAAGGAATGAGCTTATTAGATGTTTGCACACGAGAGATGACTGGGATGAAGAACTGCGGTTTGTTTGCAGTGGGTGGAATGATTCATGCAACCACGAGTAAACTTATTCTACTTTGATTAGAAACATTCTTATCATTTTGGGGGGAACAATGTGTTCGTTCCTTGAAGCTTTCAGTTTGTTTTTGTCCTCGTGGTCAGCTTATCTTGTACCGGTACCTTTCTGGTAAAAGGACATCACAGATCTTTTAGTGGGGTTTTATTGAAAACATTATGAATACAGTAGTTAGTATCTTGGCTGTTGCAGATAACACTTTGAACGGCTGTAACTTGAAGAAAAAAATGTTTCAAATTAACCCACTATATATCTATCTATATATATATATACAGTATACTGTATATAGATATAAAGGTAGTCCCCGACTTACAACGAAGTTCCATTCCTACGTTCCGTCGTAACTCGGATTTTGACGTAAATCGGAACAAACGTCCAAACTGCACCTTATACGTACAGCACTGTATTTTACCAAGCACTTGGCCTATCCTAACACAGTACCCTACATAATTACCAAAAAACACATACATTTCAGAGCCATAATGAAGGGAAAAAATAGTTAATTTCCTACTCTGGAATGCTGGTGAAGCCATTTCCTCTGTTTCTCCGTCCCTCCACCAGATTCTGCATTTGTTTACGTTGTAAAACCGCCGTCCATAAAACAGCTACTTTTCCACAGCTGCTGCCTGTCCAGCTTGGTCCAACAAGTTTTGTTTTGTTTTTTGAATGTCCAGAGGACCAGACTTAGCTTTTTTAGAGAGTACAGGCAGCTGTAGCTACCGCAGCTAGTAAAACCGGAAACTGCCAGAAACTGCGTAAATCGGCTTCAAAATAAAAAAAATCAAAATATATATATATTTTTTTAATGGAGATGCGTGTCGTAACCACGAAACGTCGTAACTCGAGGTTGTCGTAAGTCGAGGACTACCTGTATATATATGTGTGTGTGTGTGTGTGTGTGTGTGTGTATAAAGGTGTTTAAAACCCTTCCCACACTCTTGCAATACTCTAAACACTGTTTATAAACTCTAAACCCTCTAAGAGCACAGTATGTCATGATTTCAGCTCCCTGCCTCCTCTGCTCTTTACCACATGCTAGCGGTCTTGGCCACACCCACTTCTCCGCTCTGCATGGAGGTCAGTTTATCAGCTGCAGGAGGAAGCTTATCCTGCAGCTTTGGGCTGCACAGAGGTGCTAAATAATTCAAAATTATTTTAAATGAAAATTACATGCTGATCGTTTGGCTCATCCATCGATCAGCCAATTGTAAATGAGTCCCCGAGGCTCAATGGGACTAACCTGCATAAATAAAGGTTGAATGAATTGTGTCATGTGTCCAATCTTATTTTGAAAAAATGTGATAGAGCGAGTCCTCAATAAACGAACCGTAAAGTAGCAAGGGACTACTGTACCACCATCTTCAAACACCATATCTAAAATGCCATAACACTATTTATAAACTTTCACAAATGTTGCATTAAAAGTTTTTTTCTGACAGAAATACTAGAATTTTACTGCTCGAAGTGCCCCATGCTACATTTAGAGCTAGCTGTTATGCATTTATTTTCACTTGCAAATAACTACTGAACTCCATGTAAATAAAGTGAAGCTGACAGCAATATAAAAAAAATTATTCAAATGAAACCTCGTGGCATTTTTGAGAGGAAATGTTTTAGGATAGCAGAAATCCTCTTCAGTCTTGACCCTAATCTGGTCAAAATATTTACTGTAATATGAATACAAAAAAAAATTTATAAATATTTTTTCCCCAAATTCAGGTTGTTGAAAGAGTACACTGGATTTAAACGTAGGCTGTGTATTAGAGTTAAACCTTCAAAAACACGTCCATTTTGCTCTATTTTAGTCCAAAAAAACAGGAAGAAAACAAGATGGGGGTTAATGGAGTGCGTTCCTCTAGAGAGTAGCAGTAAAAGCTTTGGTATCACACGTATGAGAGTTGATTTTAAGTGCATCTGAGTGCCGTGCTGTACCTGGTTGAACCGAGAAAAACATCAGGAGGCTCTACACAGAGCGCTATCATCAAAATAAAACAATGACTGTGGTGCATGACGTGTTAAGTGGTCACATGACCACGCTTTCCTGATAGGTGCGCGTCTCACCGGTTCATCTGGATCAGGCTAATTACTGGGCACTGTTCACTGCATGTGTTTCCCTGCAGATGCAGGAGTCAGATTGATTTTTACATTAACCATTAGTTAAATCGAAACCCTCCGCAGTGTGTGCCTGGCTCCAGGGCACTCCTGCAGGGCTCAAGGAGGACAATGATTTAGTTTGGTTAGCAAAATGAGACCGAGGGATCAATGGGAGCCTAATGAGGGCTGTGTTTAACAAGACGGGCTGCTTTTGTCCCAGTGGAGATCTCCACGGAACAAACAGCAGCACTCGCCTTTTCATCAACCCTCCACATGACCTTTTGAAGTCGATGTTTCTAAAAGACACATTTACCATTTCCAGTAAAAGTCACTCTGTTCAGAGCCTGTTTTTTTCCCAGCAATGGCGTCTGCTTCACTGGGTTTCTTGTTTATTTACAGCTAGATCGAAACATGTTTTCTGCCTGCGCTCCCTCTGGCATCTGATGACAGACCTGCTGAACAGAGGTCAGCAGGACCTTAAAATAGTTTTCAGACATGAAGAAGGCCGCAAACATTGCAGACAGCCTTAACTTTGTAAGAATTTTGTGAATTCAGTACTGATAAAGGGAATTGAAGAGATTTTTGAATTTGTGTTGAACATTGTGTTCCTGCCTGAAGCTGTGGATGGACAATTAACAACCAGCTCACAGATTCTGGATCATGGAGAGAAGTGATGGGCAAAATAACTCATTTCATTTATGACATATTTTTCTGTAAATGCCATCATTACTTGGGTTTTGTTTGTCTTATCGATATCTTGATTTGCCATTAGAGATTATTTTTAAACTTATAGGAAAGAACAGGTGCTTCAAGAGGAGGAGTTTATTATCCGGGTGTCTAACTGTAAAATCCAAAACATTGTATCATCCTAGTAAATGCATTGAACTGCAGTAAAAAAAAAGAAACAGAAATTTGACATTATCTAAACAGTTACGATAGGTGGAAAACACTGAATTTTACTGGGAAAATTTTAAGAAATTTTAAAATTCATAGAAAAATACTAAAATGTCACAAGCAAGTAATGACCATAAAGTTAACTGTAATATTCTGCCAGAATTATAGATTTTGTTGATGTGTAAGTTTAAATGTATGGAATAAAACCATTAACTACTCTGCAAAACTGTTTCTAATTTTCTACAGAGAATAACTGATTAAAAAAAATACATATGCAACCTGTTATCATGTCAAAGCATGAAATATGCCCGCTTGGGTCAAAGTGTTAGGAGGAAAGTGGTGCAAAAACATGATATTAAAATAAATGAATGCTCTTAAAGGTGCACTATGTAACTTTGTAATGCAGTCTGTAACTTTTCTAGCAATATATTTTTAACATATTTCTTCACTCTGTCACTATCTACTGACAGACTGATGTTAGACAAAGTAATCTCTGAAAAAAACTATAGTCCCCTTGCTTCTCTATCAGCATTTATAAAAACACTAAAAACACAGAGTGACCCGGACAATGACCAGCCAATAAAAACAGAGTTGTTTGTCACGCCCCAACCCACGCCCCCGCCTGTCCCAGCCCCAGCGCCGCGCACGTTCTCATTCAAAGGATTGCAAAGCGATGCAGGACTGATTTGTATGTGACACAAATGTATTAAATATCCCTTCTTCATCCCAGAGCTGGACTTTTATTTTGTTTTTTTGCCAAAAGTCAAGTGATCGCTTCATCCTTCACTGACAGGAATGAGGAAATGGATTTGTCACGAGCGAAAAAAAACTCATGTCCAAAGTGGCTGGTGAAGCTCTGCTGATTTCAGGGTGTTTTTGTGTTGTTGGACCAGTGATTCATGGTTTTATTATATTTTTTAGAACGTTTTATTAACATATAATCACAGAACTTCGCAGCACAGAGACAGGATATGTAGTGGGGGTGGAGCATTCCAGACATTCCAGACCTGCACTGACAGAAATGAGGAAGTCACGAGCGAATTAAATCATGTCCAACGTGGCTTTGTGAAGCTCTGCTGATTTCTGCTGGTTTTTGTGTTGCTGGACCAGTGCTTCATGGTTTTATTATATTTTTTAGAACGTTTTATTAACATATTGTATATGTATATATATATATATATATATATATATATATATATATATACAGGTAGTCCCCGATTTACGAGCGAGATCCGTTACAACGAGGCGCTCGTAAACCGGAAATCTCGTAATTTGGAACGGCCGCCATGTCTCTCGTAAATCCGGAAATTCGCTCGTAAATTGGAACGGTTTCGCTAGCGCGACTACAAACACTCTATTTTCATCCAAAAACTGCTTATGAGTGCATAAAAATGATCGGAAACGTGTGTCTATATGTTTATCTAACTAACTGTTGTGAAAAAACACATGAAAACTCAGTATTTTTTGCGTTTTTTCCAAAAATTCGCCAGCTCGTAAGTCTGGAACCTCGTAGATCAGAGCGCTCGTAATTCGGGGACTACCTGTATATATATATATATATATATATATATATATATATATACAGGTTGTCCTTGACTTACGACGGTCGCGACTTACGGTGATTCGACTTTACGAATGCGCTCCATTGAAAAGCATTGCTTTGAGTTACAGCGTTTATGCAACTTTACACCAGAAAAAATGGTACAGCTGACTTCACAGGAGGGGACGGGGGGAGCTTGACACGTGCTCAGTTGAAACTTATAGGAGGGAGGGCGGAGTGCACTCAGTGGAAACTTACAGGCAAGACCGGAGCAGAGTGGTTTGGATGGAAGGGCTAACCGCTGGACCGCACGTGGAAATACAGGAGACCTTATTGTTTGGAGCGGATGTTTACGAGGCAGAGAGGCTACCGCTGAGTTAACATGCTAACAGACCATGCTGTAAACATCTGTGGACCGCATGAAGCAGCAGGGAGCTGTAGAACTTGTAGGAGCAACGGGCTAACATGCTAACAGACGGAGGAAGGCTTCACAGCTCACATTAAGGAATTAACTCTTTTTCCCCTCTTCATTATGGCTTTGAATGTTTTTTGATAATTATGTGTTAGGATAGGTGAAGTGCTTGATAAAAATACAGTACTGTATGTATGAGGGGCCGTTTGGACATATTTTCCGACTTACAGCGATTTTCGTGATGCGAACAGCCGTAGGAACGGAACTATTTCGTAAGTCGGGGACCACCTGTCAGTGGTGGGCCGTCAAGGCCTGCAAGGCCTTCTCTGCTGGCCTAAAAATATTGTATGTTGTCCATGAATATGTATTAAATAATTCCAAATGGTCTGTCCGCTTCCTTTCATTGCTAGCCCCCTGGTTGCACTGATTCCAGATGTGTATTTTCATATTCAAGCATTAACCAATCACATTTCAGCCACTGTTTGTTGCCAGGGTCAAAGAAATCTGCCTGGAGGCCTTCACAATCAGTTCTGCGGGCCATGTAGCATAAAATAAATGTCGATCAAACTGTTGCTTCAACCAATCAGATTTTGAGTTGGCTACACAAAAGCCCTCTAACAGGCGTACGGAAATGTCAGCGTACAGTATAGAGCTTTAGAGCGTGATGTCACTGGTCCGCGGCGTGGTGGCTGATGGGATAGAATTGGGCCCGATCTGCCATATTGACTGTGCTCAATATTTGCTGTCGAAAACAAGCTTTTGCGCTGACTTTTTTTAAAAGTAGGTTAAAACAGTTTAGCAATGGTCCAAACTTGTTGTGTTATTAGATGTAATGTCCGGTCACACGACCGGAATCGTCAAAAGATAGAAAACTGACTTTCTGTTTCCTTTTTCCTGCCTGTAAACAACGTGAAGGAGCTCACGTTCACAATTTGTTTAGTGTCCCAACTTTTTTGCAATCCGGTTTGTATATACATACATATATACATACGTACATATGTATATGTATGTATATGTACATATATGTGGAAGTAAGATGGCGCCTGTGTACATGGCCTGCGTTTGTCTCTGTGTATGATTTGTTTGTTGCTGATTGTGCTGCTTTATTCCACTAATGTCAACTCCTTAATGTTGTATAAACTTTGCTGGAAATTGGACTTTCTGTGAGAAATCTGTCTACTTGGGACTTCGCCAGATACGGAACTTTGCCCCACTACTGTTGGGAATCCCAGCTCACCTGTGCCGTGTTTGGACTCCACCACACCGGCAAAAACGTGTGCGTCGCCACGGCAAGAGCGGCGGTCAGCTGGTGAGATTAAAAGCTGCGCTGAGACGCTTTTCTCCAGCTTCGTTGGAAAAGTTTGGATCGGTACCTCGCCTCTCTCTTCCGCTGCGTGTGCTGGACCCCCCGATGCCTGGCTGGTACCTGTTGGCAGCGGCCATGATGGAATGATTCAGCCGCACGCGCCCCGTTTTCCTCATCCCTGCAGACGCAGGCACACGCTCCAAAACCTGCAACCTCTGTGTTGGGACCCGCGGATGTTGGATAAGAATGCAGAACCACAGCTTGCTGCCAGGATCGGCCTGGTTAATGCGAGATCGCTGACAAATAAAACTTTTATCATCAAGGATTTCTTTTTATCTCAAGGATTGGACTTCTTATTCATAACAGAATCATGGACAGGTGGACCAGGTGAGTCTAGCGTTTTGATGGAACTTTTACCACAGGACTGCTGCTATTTTAATTCACCACGGATGTCTGGTCGAGGAGGAGGAATAGTGACTGTTTTTAAAAGTTGTTTTGACTGTAAACAGCTGCCTCCATCTTCATTCAGCAGCTTTGAGCACAGCCTGTTTGAACTTGGCTCCTCCCACATTACGCTGTGTGGCTGTTTATCGTCCCCCCAAATACAATAAGGATTTTATAAATGAGTTCTTAGACTTTTAGGCTGAAATTATGCCAAAATATGACAGAATTCTCATTCTTGGGGATTTTAATATCTCTGTGTGTTCTCCTGATTTACCCATGGCTCAGTCTTTTTAAACATCATTGACTCTTTTAATCTTGTGCAGTCTGTGACTGGTCCTACGCATGAGCATGGACACACTCTAGACCTGATTTTATCTTGTGGTTTACCTGTTTTAATGTAATGACTAGTGACCCTCTGTTTTCAGACCACATACCTGTTTTATTTGAGACTAACTTGTCCTGCACTAAAGCTAAACCTCGCGTTGTAGCTCAACTCTGTCGTGTTATGAGCTCTTCCACTGCTGGTCACTTTTCATCTGCTTTTAACCAGAACTATACCATCCCAGAGACCAACAACACTGAGGCCCTCAGCTCATGGTTTCACTCCACCTGCACAACGGTTCTGGATTCTGTGTGTCCGTTAAAAATCAGATCTCCTAAAATCAAGTGTGAACCGTGGTTGGACGAAAACACCAGGGCAACCAGGAGAGAATGTCACAGAGCCGAGCGCAGATGGAAATCGAACAAATTACAGGTGTTGTTTCAAATATTAACGGACTGCTGGCATCACTATCAAAAAACTGTGAAAGATGTCAAAAGAAAATACCTGTCAAATGTGATTGTATCAGTCACAGTCCTCATGTCCTGTTTAAAGTTATTGGTTATGTTCTCAACGCACCACAAACAAACTGTCTTGAACCCTCACCTGCTGCATGTCAAAACTTTCTAAATTTCTTTGTTGAAAAAGTCAATTCCACCAGAGCCCAGATCTCACTCTCTGCTCATGACCCCTAAGTCTCTGTGCCCTGCTCGGCTGTTTTTGAAGCTTTGAACCTGAGACTCTGTCGTCTCTGCAGGAGGTGGTTAGTCATTTGAAGCCAACAGGTTCACCAAGTGATGCTGTTCCTCCTCGATTATTCAAAGAGGTTTTTGTCACTGTAGATCCTTCAGTCCTTGCTCTTCTGAACAGCAGTCTGTCTTCTGGTGTGGTCCCTGAACATTTTAAACATGCAGCTGTCCAGCCTCTCATTAAGAAACCCACTCTTGACTCCTCTGTTATTGCTAACTACTGGCCGATCTCCAAACTTCCATTTCTTTCAAAGATTCTCGAGAAGTTTGTGTACAACCAACTATCAGCATATTTAAACGAACAGAACATTCTCGAGGTTTTACAGTCTGGTTTTAAATCTCTACACTGTACAGAATCTGCTCTTTTAAAAGTTTTTAACAACATATTTTTAGCAACGACTCTGGTGACTGTGTTGTTCTCCTGCTTTTAGATTTATCATCTGCTTTTGACACCGTGGACCATAATATCTTACTATGTCGTTTGAAACAATGGGGGGGTGTCAGCGGTGCAGCACTGAACTGGTTTAGGTCCTACTTAGCCGACACTTTCTATGTCTGCCTTAATGCCTCTTTTCCACCGCTCGGCTCGGCTCGGGTTGGATCGGCTCAGATCGGCTCAGTTCGGGTCGGGTCACATCTATGTTCTGTTTCCACAGCTTTTTTGTACCCCTTCTGTGGGCGGGGTCCAGAATCCTACTCGTCTTACCACATGGTGGCAGTAGTGTTCCCTCAAGCTATTTACTACAGTACTAGCCACCACTAGAAGAAGAACACAATAAAGGCTTTGACAGAATGTTGTGAAAGAGATGTCATGCTATAATGAGTACCTCATGAGCTGTAATCTTTAAACCCAATTCATAATCCTACCTTGTTGCCTTCTTTAAACCCATGTATTTTCCAATTTAGTATTTTTACAATAAAGATGTATTAAAGCATATTTTATTATTTAGTTATGCACAAGGTGCTTGATAAAGTTGCAAAACCATATTTGTCTGAGCTGCTTCAACCTTCCTGCCCTCCCCGATCTCAGATCAGCTGAGCAGTTGCTGCTGACAGTCCTCAAAACTTTTTAAATCTTATTTAAAAACACACATTTATTCCTTGGCTTTTAACACGTGATCTTATCTTTTATGGCATGTTAACACACCTGCAGTAAGACTGGTATATGTATTTATTTTTGTATGCTTTTTATAGTTTTTAATTAACTTGTCTTTTATGTTATTGTACAGCACTTTGGTTGACCCTGTGGTTTTTAAAATGTGCTTTATAAATAAAGTTGATTTAAAACATCACACTGTGATCTTTGAAACTGCCAGAGTTTCCCTGGTAAAGTTGCTGCTGGGTGGTAGATGGGTAGATGGTAGATGGATGGTCTGTGAATTCTTTAACTTTAAACTGTCCAAAGGACTTTGGCCACTTTTAATTTTTGACTTTTTTTGTATGACTTCATCCTAGAACCAAATAATTTATAACGTAATAACAGTTGAGCAGATTCTAATAATCTTTATCTTATGATTCTTTAAAGGTCAAATGCAAATGGAAAGTTCTCTTAACTTCCAGTATGGATTTAAACACAATACACACTTCACATTATAAAATAAGTTTAGGAAATTGAATGTTCGAGGACACCACTTAAGAAAATATAACGTTTAATAGGAAAAGTTTGAAGTGACAAACAGAAGTAACAAATTTCCATCTGGTGTCTCACGTCTTCCTCCAGAAGATGACACAGGTTGTTGAATTCTGGTGATTTTCTTCTGTTGACTGTAAAAGAAAAATGTGATTAATTTAGTCCAGAAACTGTTTTTTTTTTTTTTAAACAACACAGTGTGATCACAACATGTTCATATACTAAATGTATCCTGTTGGAGTTATTTGAAATAAAATTCAATGTTTTATAGACATAAATGTGTCAAGCTACCTCCATTATTTTTCTCCCTTGTACTTTGTATCACATATCATCAATTATATCAAAAACCACATAGCTGATATTTTTCAAAAAAATATAGTGTGATCACAACATGTTCATATACTAAATGTATCCTGTTGGAGTTATTTGAAATAAAATTCAATGTTTTATAGACATAAATGTGTCAAGCTACCTCCATTATTTTTCTCCCTTGTACTTTGTATCACATATCATCAATTATATCAAAAACCACATAGCTGATATTTTTCAAAAAAATATAGTGTGATCACAACATGTTCATATACTAAATGTATCCTGTTGGAGTTATTTGAAATAAAATTCAATGTTTTATAGACATAAATGTGTCAAGCTACCTCCATTATTTTTCTCCCTTGTACTTTGTATCACATATCATCAATTATATCAAAAACCACATAGCTGATATTTTTCAAAAAAATATAGTGTGATCACAACATGTTCATATACTAAATGTATCCTGTTGGAGTTATTTGAAATAAAATTCAATGTTTTATAGACATAAATGTGTCAAGCTACCTCCATTATTTTTCTCCCTTGTACTTTGTATCACATATCATCAATTATATCAAAAACCACATAGCTGATATTTTTCAAAAAAATATAGTGTGATCACAACATGTTCATATACTAAATGTATCCTGTTGGAGTTATTTGAAATAAAATTCAATGTTTTATAGACATAAATGTGTCAAGCTACCTCCATTATTTTTCTCCCTTGTACTTTGTATCACATATCATCAATTATATCAAAAACCACATAGCTGATATTTTTCAAAAAAATATAGTGTGATCACAACATGTTCATATACTAAATGTATCCTGTTGGAGTTATTTGAAATAAAATTCGAATTTTTATAATTTATTTTCGTTGTGCAAGCACAGGTTTGGAAGAAGTCAAAGCGAACCTACTTTAAATGCAGCAGATTTGACCACTACGTGACAATATTAAAGCGTGGTTGAGCTCAGGAGCCCTCGTACTATAAAGTCAGCTATGAAATATATTTTATATCTGTTCATTGAGCTACATTTTAAAGACATAAAGCCGCACGCGCGCGTTGCTCGTGGCGAACCTACTTTTTAAAATCCTGCAGTTTTGAGCAATACGTGATTTTATTAAGGACACGTTCAGCTGAAGACCCATCTTTGCTATAAATTTAAAAACAAATAATTGTTTTTACCGTGTTTATCATGTAAAGTCCTGCCGTGATCGCTTCCCTCGCTTCCGTGAAAACTGCTCGAGTCTCCTCCTCCCTCCTTCCGGAGCGGGTGAGCTCGCCTCGGCACCCCTCTGAAACCAGCCCAAAAATCTCAAGAAATCTGGCGCGGAGCAGCACGGAATATCCGGTGGGGAAGGATGAAAGGGGGTCTCTGCGACGCACATGTGACGTAACATCCGACCCGAGCCGACCGGTGGAAAAGGGGCATTAGTGACCACGTGTCCTCCTCTGTTCCTCTCTTGTGTTGAGTTCCTCAGGGCTCAGTCTCAGGACCCCTCCTCTTCACGCTGTACCTGCTCCCTCTTGGCTCCATTCTTAGAAAATATGAGATCTCCTTTCATTGTTATGCGGATGATACACAGATTTATCTCCCGCTACAGAAAAAGGACTCAACTCTCTGGCCCCTCTGTTTTCATGTCTGGAGGATATCAAAGCCTGGATGGCTGTGAACTTCTTAAAGTTTAATGAGGGAAAGACTGAGGTAATGTTCTTTGGAAGCTCCACTGAGACTCCCAATTTCAATGTTGATTCCTTGGCCCAATATATCAGACCTATTGTTACAAACTTGGGGGTCAAAGTCGATGCTGGACTAAAATTAGATAACCACATCAGAGCAGTTGTTAAAACGAAAGTTACTACTGTAACTACGGTTCCATGAATCCAGGATGACCACCAGGGGCGGTGCTTTCAAGCACGAATGAGCATTCTTGCGCATGTGCAGGTCGAGTACAAATGACAACAATGTCACCCCGTGACCTGCCGGGATCCCGTGTGACTCTATATAGGCACGTCACATCCGGGACCCAGTCCCTCAATCTTCTCGCAAAGCAAGGATTCCGAGGGACTAAGCACCCTGGTGGTCATCTGGGATTCATAGAACCGTAGTTACAGTAGTAACTTTCGTTCTATTTCATCCCTCCTGACCGCCAGGGGCGGTACTTTCAAGCACGGATGACGCATGGCAAAACGGTCACGGGGAATCTGCAATGTTCAAGAAACAACAACCACGCCACTCACCTCAAAGTGAAGGGGAGACATGCTGCTCCAGAACTCCTTGCAAGGGATAGGGCGCAGCCACATTCACCCGGTAAAATCGAGTAAAGGTACTCTGCGACGTCCAGGAGGCCGCATGGCAGATACTGTCCAACGGTACCCCCGTCATGGTAGCAAATGAGGTTGACATGTCCCTCGTAGAGTGGCACGTCACTCCCGTCGGTAGTGGCCGGTCCTGCAAGGCATAAGCTTTGGAGATCAAATCCATAACCCAGTGTGCCAGTCGCTGTTTAGAGAGTGCCTGAACTGTACGTGGGCCAGCGTAGCACACAAAAAGGCCATCTGTCCTCCGGATGGGTACCATAGCGGCTATGTACGCCTCAAGTGCACGAACAGTGCACAGCTGTTCGGAGGAACCACCGGTGTCAAACCGGGCAAGATGGAGCAGTTGGGTACTACCGGCTGGTAGGGACACTTTTGGCAAAAATTTCACATCAGGCCACAGTGTGACACCTGAGCCATCAGAGTTCCATCGGCAGCAGGGCTCGGCCACTGAAAGAGCCTGCAATTCCCCCACACGCTTTGCAGAAGCCATTGCTAAAAGAAATGCTGTTTTCATCAAGAGCCATTTGAGGTCTGCAGACGTCAGAGGCTCAAATGGGGGGACCGAAGAGCCTCAAGCACTAGAGAAAGGTCCCATGCTGGCACCATAGGGCGTTTGGGTGGATGCAAACGCCGAGCACCTCTCAAAAACAGTGCAACGTCCTTGTCTCGGCCCATCAAACAACCGTTCAGGCCGATATGCCAATGAGAAATGGAAGCCACATACACCTTCAAGGTAGATGGGGACCGTCCTTGATCCAGTAGCGCTTGTAGGAAGGTCAGTATGTCAGAGACTGAACACCGTACCGGATCCTGCCCATTATCGCGGCACCAGGTCACAAAGGCCGCCCATTTATTAGTATATATTGCTCGTGTGGAGGATGCCCACGCATTGGCCATCGTATGCCCTATTGGCCCGGTGTATCCGGAAAAGGCGGGCCCCGACCCTGCAGGGGCCAGACCCAGAGTTGGAGCCGGTCCGGGTGCAGAACCCGACCCCCCATCTGGGAAAGAAGGTCCGTCCTGGAGGGGAGACGCATCAGCAAGCCGGAGCTGAGTTCGCGCAGCAGATGGAACCAAGTCCTTGCTGGCCAGAAGGGGGCCACCTGTAGAACCGTGTGCCCCTCCTGAAGAATCCGCAGGAGGGTCTTAAAGAGTAGGCTGAAGGGTGGAAAGGCATAAAGGAGGGTCCGGGGCCAGTCGTGCGCCAGCGCATCGTGGCCCAGAGGGCTGCCGTCGCCAGGGAGAACCAAAGGGGGCAGTGAAACGCGTCCCCTGAGTCAAAGAGGTCCACGTCCACCTTGCCATAGACCATCCAGATCTTCTCCACTACCTCGTCGTGAAGCTTCCACTTCCCCGGGAGTGGCTTCTGACAGGACAGAGAATCTGCCGGCACGTTCTGTGGCCCCGGGATGTAGGCTGCTCGGAGGCTGGCCAAGCACGGAGCAGCCCAGGTCAGAAGACGCTGCGTCTAACGCAACAGTTTCTGTGACCTGGTCCAACCCTGGTGGTTGATGTAATAAACCACAGTGGTGTTGTCTGACCTCACCAACAAATGCTTCTCCCGCAAGCCCAGAAGGAAGCTGTGAAGGGCCAGAAGCACAGCCCGCAACTCTAGGACATTGATATGCTCTGTCCCCTGTGTCCGGAACCACGTCCCCTGTGCCATGTGACCTCGCCAGGTGGCACCCCAGCCCGTGGAGGATGCATCCATAAACACAACCTCCCGATGACACGGGAGGGAACTGAGCAGGACCTCCGCTGTCATAAACAACCTCACCCTCCATTGGGACAGAGAATGGGGGCACTGAGGGCTCACACGAAGTCGTTGGAGGCGATGAGCGTTCCGCGAGGCGTCCAAAGCAAGCTGTTCAGCCACATTTGAAGGGGCCTTAGCAACATCAGCCCCAAGGGCACCACAGCGGATGCAGCTGTAAGCATCCCCAAGAGACGAAGGTACCGTACCAGAGGCAGTGCCAGACCATGCCTGAAGTCTGGGAGCAGGTGCAATATACTGTCGACCCGCTAGGGTGACGGGCGAGCAGTCATCGACATAGAATCCAAGGCAATGTCCAAAAAGACTGTCTCCTGAGAGGGAGTCAGATTGCTCTTCTTTAGGTTCACCTGCAGACCCAAGCGTTCCATATGCTGGAGTACCAATCGGGTATCCCGAACTGCCCAATCCCGCATTGTGGCACAAATGAGCCAGTCGTCCAGATACGTGAGGATCCTCAGTCCCCGCACCTGTAAAGGGGAGAGGGCCGCTGTGACATATCGGGTGAATACCCTGGGGGACAGTGAAAGGCCAAATGGGAGGACCTTGAACTGAAAGTGCCACCCTTGAAAGGCGAAACGAAGGAACCGCCAATGGGGCGGCGCGATTGGAACATGAAAATAAGCATCCTTGAGATTGATGGACGTGAACCAATTGCCTGGGGAAATCGCCCTCAAGACATCCTTGGTTGTCAGCATGTGGAAAGGCATGACCTTCAAGTATGCATTCAGGCCCCTGAGGTCCAGAACTGGACGCAAATCCCTTGTCTTCTTCGGAATAAGAAAATAAGTGGAATAAAAGCCCCCTGGATCCAGCAGGGATTCCACAGACACTATAGCTCCCTTGGCCAGCAAGGTGCAGATCTCGTCGTTCAGTGCCTGCGCCTTCACCAGGTCGCGGATGACAGTCATCCTGACCCGGCCAGGAACGGGTGGCCGGCGGCGGAATTTAATACGATACCCCCGGGATAGGGTGGACAATACCCACACGTCCGACGTGTGGGCAACCCAGTAGTTGACCTGTCCCGGGGCAAAATAACCGACCGCCAGCACGAAGGTATCATCTGCAGGCCCCCGACCCTTCGAAGGCCGGGGAGGATGCCGGCTAGACTGCTCCGCCCGAAACCCTAACCTAGTCCAAGTCGGGTCACGAGCCTGACCCCACTGACCTAGAAAAGGTCTCTGGGCCGATCCCCGACCCCCGTATCAGGTCCTGAGATACAACGAGGGAAGGAGATGGACGTGAGGACCTCCGCGAGGAGCCCGCACCCGTCCAAGTGCCAACTGGTTGGCAATCACGTCTGTGAAGCCTCGCCAGCTGCTGCCTCGTACGAGACGCCTGAGCTGTACGGTCCAAGGCGTCTAGTGCCGCAGAGCCAAACAGTTCCCCCGAAACTACAGGTAGGTCCCGTAGGGTCCTCCGACAAGGCTCAATGAGTGACGACTGCGACAGTCAGACCTGGCGGCGAGCACACACCAGCGTGGAGAGAGTTCGGCCAACCTCTCTAGTCATGAAGGCAAAGGCCTGCAGAGATGCATCAACCAGGCCCTGCATGGAGTGGTCCATCGGAACAGACTCCAAAGAGGAGAACAAGGTCAGCATGAGATGAGAAAGGGAGTTCCCAATCCGGCCCATGCGGGCCCTGGAATCATAGGCCTTCCAGAGAAGGTCGTCAGTAATACGGCACTGAGGCCGTGGACAATGGGCATTGAGCCGCAAGGCCTCGTCAGGAGGAATGATAAGAGAGGCGATGCTCGGTTCCACTGCAGGCATTTGCCCCAGGCCAACCTTGGGTGCCTCCTGCATGGACGCCAGGACCCTGCCATCCCTCGTCGGATGCAAAAACGCCCTGGTGTCAGACCAGCAGGCATGTAGTTCCAGAACATGCTCTTCCGAGGGGGGAACCACAAGGGTCGCTTCCGATGTACGGCGCCTAAAAAATGCGCTGGAAGCTGCAGGTTGGGCCTGAGGGACACTAATCTACAGGCGGGCAAGAGCCGTTCGAATGGCGGCTGTCACAGACTCCTCCGTATTGTCCTGGGAGGCAACGGAGTCAGACCCAGACACCCCGGAGCCCAGCTCCGAAAGGTTCTCACGGAAATGGGTGTCAGAAGCTGCCAACGAAAGAGCATCGTCACCAGCAACTGATGCTTAATCCCGCTCGGGAGGGAGCGTCCTGTCCCGGCCATCATCAGTCTGAAAGGACTGGAGGAGGGCCTTCATGCGGGCCAGCTCGACGGTGAGGTGATCCACTCTCGTGGACAACCTGTCCTTATCGGGCCGTCTGGCTCGCTTCGGCCACAGCAGGCCGTTTGCTCACCGCCTGACCCGGTGGCAACGTGCTACGTGGCGAAGCACCCGCCCCGTCGGTAAGCCGCTCCAGTGCAGCCAACCATTCCAGTCTAAGCGCCCAGGGCATAGTGACACAGTTGGGGCAAGCGTGATCCGACAGCGCCTCTCGGAGATGCCCCACACCGAGATAGGAGGGACACAAGTCATGGCCATCCTCGGGCTGAAGCGGCGTCAGACAGGACGAGCAACACAGATTTTGCAGCATCATGCTCGAGAAGCGTGAGCATACAGCCACCAAGAGGAGTCAAGCACGAGCAGAAAACGCCACTTGTGACTCAGGTAGTAGGGGGGAAAAACGAACTTCAGTGGTGAAGTTCAGAATAGCTCAGTGCGAGCGTAGAAGCCACTGGTGAGCTGAAATGACAAACAATAGACAACTCAGTACGAGCAGTAAACGCTACTGGTGAGTTGGATAATAATCAGGAGAATTAATTAACTCAAACACGAGCAGTAAACGCTACTGGTGAGTTGGATAATAATCAGGAGAATTAATTAACGCAAACACGAGCAGTAAACGCTACTGGTGAGTATATATAGTCACGCGGGTCCCCGGCAGGTCACGGGGTGACGTTGTTGTCATTTGTACTTGACCTGCGCATGCGCAAGAATGCTCATTCATGCTTGAAAGCACTGCCCCTGGCGGTCAGGAGGGATGAAATAGAACTAGTTTTTTTTCCATCTGAGGCAGCTGGCTAAGGTGAAGCCGATTCTTTTTAAGCAGCATTTTGAAACGGTTGTTCATGCCTTTGTGACCACTTGGCTGGACTACTGTAATGCACTCTATATAGGAATCAGTGATTCATGTATCTCTCAGCTTCAGAGGGTACAGAACACTGCTGCACGACTTTTAACTGGCACACGAAAGTTTGACCACATTTCTCCTGTTTTAGCCTCCCTGCACTGGCTGCCCGTGCATTCCAGGATTCATTTTAAAATTATTTTATTTGCTTTTAAAGCGCTAAATGGTCTTGCCCCGCCCTATCTGTCTGAGTTGCTGCAGCCATACACACCCTCTCGATCCCTCAGGTCATGTGATCAGCTGCTCCTGAGTGTCCCAAAGACAAAACGCAAGCTCAGAGGAGACCGTGCTTTTGCTGTGGCAGCTCCTAAACTGTGTAACGACCTACCCTTGAACTTCAGACAGTCCTTTTCCCTGTCTGTTTTTAAAGCTCTTCTTCAAACCCATCTCTTATCCCTGGCCTTTGACATCATCTGAGATGATGATTTTTAATAATTTTAGTCGCTTGTATTATCTGATTGTATGATTGCTAAACTTTTATTATGTGACTTTTAATCATTTTAATTACCTGACTGTGATTGTTTTGTTGTGTGTACAGCACTTTGGTCCTGTGGGTGTTTAAAGTGCTCTATAAATAAAGCTGGTATGGTATGGTACAAACAGGATTCCAAAAAAGATGGGACACTAAAGAAATTGTGAATAAAAAACTGAATGCAATGATGTGGAGGTGCCAACATCGAATATTTTATTCTGAATAAAACGCAAATCACAGATAAAAATCATACATGCAGTTGGTCATTTGTTCACCATGCAGAGCAGAAAAGTTTTGCATGGTCAACAGTGCTTGCAGTTAGCAGAGAGCAGACCAGGCAGGGAGCTGAAATCATGATATTCTTTTCTATTTTAGAGCGTTGAGAGATTTAAAACATGGTTTAGAATAATGCAAGAATGTGGGAAGGGTTTAGAGCACCTTAAGATATAAGAAGAAGAAGACGGCAAAGAATACGCTGGCTTGATACTGTAAAGGATTATCAGGAGGTCACTATTAATACTGACCTCTTTACCTTAATTAATTTACTTATTCAGATTGAATAGTAATTTCACGGATTCTTTTCTTTTTCAGTTTACCCAATATTTCTGTGATCTTTATGATGGATAAATAAACAGAGCTATAGAGTGACAATGGACACGTTAACTTAGTTGGTATGCCAGGCGACACTACCATTTATTTAAAATAAATCACTAAATTAACACCATTACACTTGATTGATATGATTTCACTTTCTTTCAATTTGATACGTCAGCACACTTAAATTCAACACAACAGACTTCAATACTGGATGTTAACATATTTAGTCTGTGGGCTCTTTAGCTTAAAATAGTTTCCAGCTTAGAATTTGAGGGAAAGGAGAGGAGGAAAGATTTAAGAAGAATTGGGAGGTTGAGAGAGGAAGTTTATCTTGCACTTATGAAACCAGATGACACTCTTCCATACGCGTCCAGCTAAGATATCATCACACCTCCAGCAAGCAAACAGCGGCTCCTTTACCTTAAGACGTCCGCCTCGGTTCTGGTAAAGAGCTGTGATCAGCTTTGGACTGACGAGTCGTCGGTCCCGCAAGTCCAAGCTGGATTCCACACGTGTTTACCTTGTCGGTGTCGGTGATACTCGCTTTCGTCGGCAGAAGCCGTGGCAGTCGTGGTTTTTGGCTCAAGATAACTTATTCCAGGAAGGAATAACAAAGTTTTGAGCTTACGCTCATTCGACGTGGACTCATAACAGCAGGTTATCCGTCCTTAGCTGAAGACGAAGGTCGTTAGCTCTTGACCAAACGTACCCCAGCTCTTTGGGAAAGGTTCACATCTCTTTGAAGTTCCCAGAAACTCTGAAGTTCCAGCAACAGCTTAGAACTTAGTACCGGCTCTGAGAGGAGAGCGACTTGTTTCTTTTTCATTGGTCCACTTGTTATCACTATTCAAGGTGAAATTCAGCGCAGAGAAGGAAATTGTTTAGGAAAAGTATCTGAGTGAGAGACTTTCAGACGCTAGATGAGAGTTTTAGCTTAAACTCGACAAAAACAATTTCAGTGTAAGTCAGTTTGACATTTTTGCTGAACTTTGACACCTTTTCATTTGTAGAAATGACACATTGATGTTTCACATTTAAAGAATAACAGCATATAACATATATCATGAAAATGACAAAAGTTATTCTTTTGATTACATTAGAATAAAATCAAAGATAGAAATAGTCTCTTTTGATGACTATATTCTCAGATTACAACTAATGGAATGATTTTGTGGTAAATGTCTTGCTTTACTGAGAGGTCAGTAAAGGTCATCACTGGACAGTTCAAAAACCTTAGTTTGACCCTGGGTAGGTCCACTACATCTCCCCCCTTTTGGAAGCCATCGCCAGTCCTTGGGGATGGGGTCCAACACGAAAGGAAACCTTGAACTGTCTTTGATCTTGAAGCAATCCAGTAAGTGGAAAAGAAAAATCAAAAATTATAATCCCATAAAGTTTTTGGAAATTCCATACTGTTCGGAGGTAATCCCATTGCGAAAAGCTTTTAATCCTTTGGAAAACAAAGTCTGTTAACTCTTGGAAAACAAAGTCTGTGATCCCTTGGAAAGCAAAGTCTTATAATCCACAGCGGTAATTCCACAACGGTTAGTTTTGTCGATTGATCAGCAACAATTGTTTTCATAATCAGCATGTAGAGGGGATCCCTCGATTGACGCAGAGGAGGCGACCCTTGGATGGAGGCTGAAGACCAAGCGTTGGAGCTGCAGGTCCCCACATCGAAGGTTGTTGGCTGGTTGGCTTCCAGTCAGTGCCACTCTGGTTCTATGTGTCATGCAATTATGTGGTTTTTTAGGTGGGCCTATGATTGGGATTTTACATTAAGCCTTACCTATATGCACCTGGTATGTAAGCTATCATGGTTTAGATCAGCTACGATTACCAATTAAGGGGTGGATCAATTCTGTAAAATTAGAAATAGGGATCTATACCTATAAAATTTTGGAGGGCTTCTGTAACGAAGGCCTCTAATTCCAAACTATTCCTCCATTCATTACTTAGTTTAGGTTAAACTAAAATAGAAAAATGAAATATAGTTTGATCTAAATGTCTGTTGTCTTTTAGACGAACGACGTAGGATTTGGTATTCCTAATAAATTTTGAAGTCTATGGCGAGACTCATCAAAATGAATAGACAATCTAGAATAGAAACGATCGGATCGGTTCAATTTAGAAATTGTGAGACCAGTGTAGTTTATGGTACCTTAAGTAGCTTTAAACTACCTTGACTCTTCAACGATTGAGATTTAACAAAATGAACTGCATGTTGGCATAGTTAAATCCATATCATTCATTAACCAATGTTAATACAAAACCTTTTTGGCTGGGAGTGTTCAGAACCAAAACAATATCTCAACTAATGACAACAGTAATGACTAAACAACAAGGAAACAACGTTTCACTGCTTCGACACACTCTTGTCGTCAGATTCCAAAGTGTAACACACAAGAAAAACAGGTCTCAACTTTATGACCGAGGTCAAATTAAATCTCGTGGATTTA
>JBBPBX010042088.1:0-19098 GCA_038048925.1 Garcialebias charrua | reverse complement strand
TATACATATATATATATATATATATATATATATATATATATATTAGGGCTGGGCGATATGGAAAAAATCATATATCACGATATGGACTTTTTTATATCACGATAACGATATATATCACGATATAAAAAAAAACTTTGGTCCAAATTTTTCCTGTACACACACACACATCGTGTTGTATATATACAACACGATGTGTGTTTGTGTACAGGAAAAATTTGGACCAAAGTTTTTATTTTATTTTTTATTTTATTTTACTACAGATACAGTTACAATTATAAGAATGTGAACAAAAAGAACAAGGAAATTTGGACCAAAGTTTCTACTTTGGTCCAAATTTCCTGTGTACAGGAAAAATTTGGACCAAAGTTTTTATTTTATTTTTTATTTTATTTTACTACAGATACAGTTACAATTATAAGAATGTGAACAAAAAGAACAAGGAAATTTGGACCAAAGTAGAAACTTTGGTCCAACTTTGGTCCTACTTTGGTCCAAATTTTTCCTGCAGGTGGCGGTAAAACAACGGCTGCTAATAAAACCCACGAAGAAGAAATCCGCTCTGACTGGAATCTGGAGTAAACAAGGCAAAGAAACAGAAAAGAGAAAACGTTGCGTTTGATTCCGGTTCTGTTGTGTCTCTGGTCTGTTTTGTATTGGTTAACTGGACCCGAGTTCGGACTCGGTTGGACTTCGTGTCCTCTGGACCCATTTTGTCTCCGAGTTTCAGCGGAGCTAAATAATGGAAGCTAACAAGGTGAGCTTCCCCTCTTTTTGGTAAAAGTTCTTCTTCTTGGGCTGCCTGCGCAGCTGTTTCTCCATGTTGTGACACCCATAGATATCTGGTGACACCGGCTTCATGCCGGCTGCGTCTCTGTTGAACTCGAGTTTAACAACGTAAAGCATGCGTCGCAAACCCGCGCGTGCGTCAAACATAAAGCAGCGCCGTCATCTCGCAAAACCACAATATGAAGCTTCTTTGCGACCGTTATTTTTTTATTCTTATTTATCACGATAGAGACGATAGAAGGAAAGTAGCACGATAGACACGTTTCTATCGTCCCCACGATATATATCGTCATATCGCACAGCCCTAATATATATATATATATATATATATATACATGTATATATATACATATATATATATATACATACATATATATATATATATATATATATATATATATATATATATATATATATATATATACACACACACACACACACATTGTATTTACAAAATGTTTGTAACTTTAATGTCTGGCTAAGTGAGTAAAATGCTGGCAAAAAGTACTAAGAGCAAAAACAAATGCATACATGCTTGAAGTACCCAATGGTAATGCTTGTTTATTTTTACTGTATTCTCCACATTTTTGTTATATTTTGTTTAATGCTAATGAGTTAATGTTTTATTTTAGCATTTAAAAAGTATAAAGAAGCCCACATTGGGTGGTAATTATTAGTTAGTTTGACAGTTATTTGTAGCTTGGATTATTGATTGTCTGATTTTTCCATTTTCAGATGAGACCAATCAGTTGCTTCAGTGTTTTGCTCCTGATTCTCAGAGAGTGTCAGGGTGGAAACATCTTAGTTCTACCAGCTGAAGGCAGCCACTGGATAAACATGGACATTCTCCTTAAGGCTTTGCACTCCAGAGGACACAACCTCACGGTCGTACGTTCCAGCAAAAGCTGGTACATCAAGGAGAACTCCTACTACAGCACCATCACTGTTCCTGTGGAAAGAGGCCTAGATAAGGAGTTTGCAAATAATTTTGTAGATTATTTCTTAAAATTTGAACGAGGGGATCTCACCTTGACCAGTATTCTGTACAGATCTGTAGGAATATACAACACCGTTATTGGCATTCACAATGCTATAACTGAAGTGCTCACAGGCCTCCTAGATGACACACACATGATTAGAAGAATCAACGAGAGCAAGTTTGACCTGGTTCTTACTGACCCCAGCTGGGCCAATGGAGTTATTGTGGCTAAGTATTTTAACCTGCCTTTGGTTTATAATGTTCGCTGGTTAATACCTGAAGAGGCTCATTTTGCCATCGCTCCTTCACCTTTATCATATGTTCCTGTAACAGGATCTGGATCCACTGATAAGATGACTTTTATTCAGAGAGTTAAAAATGTGTTTTTATACCAAGTCATCCAAATACAAAACAGTTTAACAAGTAAACTATTAAACCAACCGTTATGTGACAAATATCTTGGGCCTGATACTGACTTTGATCAGATTAAAACTGATGCGGACATTTGGCTGATGAGAACTGATTTTGTGTTCGACTATCCTCGTCCCACAATGCCTAATGTTGTGTACATGGGAGGGTTCCATTGTAAACCTCCAGAACCACTTCCTGAGGACTTGGAGGAGTTTGTACAGAGTTCTGGGGAACATGGAGTCATCATCATGTCTCTGGGAGCTTTTGTGAGTAAACTCCCTGATGATTTTGCTAATGAGATCGCCACAGCTTTTGCTAAACTACCCCAGAAAGTAATCTGGACTCATAAAGGTAAAAGACCAGACACTTTGGGAAACAACACTTTAATGGTTGACTGGATGCCACAAAAAGACCTTCTAGGACACCCCAAGATAAAACTGTTTGTTGCTCATGGAGGAACAAATGGAGTCCAGGAGGCAATTTGTTACGCAGTCCCAGTCGTGGGTTTAGCCTTGTATTTTGACCATTATGACAACCTGCTCCGTCTGCAGGAGAAGGGGGCAGCTAAAGTTCTTACTCTGGCTACAGTCGAAAAAGATGATAACTTCCTGAAAGCTCTACAGGAAGTCCTGAACGAGCCCTCCTACAGGATGAACATGCAGAAACTCTCTGAACTGTACCACGATCGACCAATGAAGCCCATGGACACTGCTGTCTTCTGGATAGAGTTTGTCATGAGACACAAAGGAGCTGCTCACCTGAAAGCACAGTCCTACAAAATGTCCTGGTATATCTACCACTCTGTAGATGTAGTCCTCTTCCTCACTGCAGTAGTTCTGATGATGATTTTAACTACTGTTTTATTTCTCAAATGTTTATGTAATGCAGTTTGTAAAGGTAAAGTAAAACGTGACTAATTACAGGTAGTCCCCGACTTACGAGCGCTCTTACCTACGAGGTTCCGGACTTACGAGCTGGCGAACGAGCAGTAAATTTGTAAAGAACATACAAAAAATACAGCACTTTCATGTGTTTTTAGATGAAAGTGTGTTAGCTAACCGTTTGGAAACAAGTTTCTGAGCATGTTTATGAACTAGTATGAACATTTGTGATGAAAAACTAGTGTTCGTAGTAGCGCTAGCATAAATTTTCCGACTTATGACCGAAAATCCGGACTTACGAGAACACGTGTTTTGACGTACAAATTTTCGTCTTATGAGCGACTCGTAGGAACGGAACTCGGTCGTAAGTCGGGGACTACCTGTATTCAGGATCAGCACCATGTATGTTAGAAGATCTTTCTAAACTTTCACTAAATATTGGAATAAACTGATGTAACTCTGTCTTCAAATAGTTATGGTAAAACATAATTGATTTAATTATGTATATGTTCTATAAAAGTATTGTTAATCAATGTAAATGTGTTTGTGTGTTGGTAATGTTTAGAAAAATAAATCATATTTTGTGTTTGAAAACAGAACTTTTGCAGACACTGGAACAGGAAATGTCAGCTGTATTTGTTCATGGTATTGTGGTTTGGTTGATGCGTCGTCGCTGGTAAACATCCAGTTTGCAGCCTTAGTTACGACTTGTTCGTTTCAAACGAACAATACAAATGTTTTTAGTATGTGCTAAAATATGAATAATTTGGTACAATAAATAAAACCCTTTTGTCTGCTTTGCTTTCCGAATTCGTTTTACGACATCCATGGGACAGTTTAAATATTTTAAAATGGATTCCTGCAGAAAAGGCATGACCAGTGGATATCTTACCTGTTGTAGCTTTTTGATTTACATCAGTTTGTTTGTAGAAATGGTTTAATTTTGAGCAAATTGGCAAGCTAACACCCATGTGTAAGATGGACAGATTGAGTGGATTACTGCCATCTGTAAACAACTCCAATTTAAAATTAATTTGTTGTTTATGCAAACAATATTTTGTTCATTTATCCCCCACCAGCAAACCTTCAATGCAAAAATTTCCAAAGTAACATTCACAAGAATCATAAAGTTTTTGAGATTGGTTGTTTTTAAAAAGGCGTGAACCTTGTCCTACTGAATACAGTAGCTGTTAGCTCGTCAGTCCATCAAACTCCGTTTCTTCACACTTGAGGTTATTCAAAGAGCTAATTCATCAATGCAGTGTGCATCCATCCATTTACCCCTTTCTTCCTTTTCAGGTCATAGAGGTCACTGATGCTCATCTCTAGCCATCGCTGCGAGCAGCGAGGTACATCCTGGACAAGTCATAAGTTCATCACGGAGACACATAGAGACAAACAACCATTCAGTCTCTCACTCACGCCTAGGGACAATTTACCAATCACTACACATGTTTTCTGATCTGTGGGAGGAAACTGGAGTACCAGCAGAAAATCCAGGTATGCACGGAGAGAACATGCAAACTCCACCCAGATGGCCCGTGGCCAGGATTCAATCCGGCAACCTTCTTGCTAAAAGTCGACAGCTCTACCAACTGCTCCCAGTGCTATACAAATAATTGTTCAAAATAATTTCACAGAGCCCCACTTCAAAAGATCTGAACTTTTCTTATTTTTTTCCCCCTTTTTTTTTTGCTGTGGACATTTATGGTCTTAATATTGTGTATTATAACAGCTATTATACTGCAACATAAGCAGATTTTGTATTTTTGTTTTGTCTTGAAGTAAAAAATGTTTTTTTTTTAATTAACAAATGGCCTGAATTTAAATACTAGTTCTTCTATTAGCTTTCAACTTCTGTTTCTTCTGATGAACATCTGATCGTCCCATAGGCTGAAGCTGTGAGGCAGCTGAAGACTGTGTCATGTCCCAGTCAAAGTTATCAGACCTCTTCCAAACAACTTAAAGCCCTGGTGCTCCGAGAAGAAATGCACATCACCCACTTTCCATGCAAAAGTTTTTATTCAGGTTTATTAAAATGAAGATATTGCTCAGGTCAAAACTTTTGTGCAGTTTTGCAAGATCTCATGCTCAAGGAATATATTGGAGATGATGACATACTGACACATTTTTTTTGTGTTTTTCTCATTTCCTTTGGCTGTGGCAGCCATTTTGAATTGGGTTGAGGTCATTGGAGTTAAACAAAAAAGCAGCTGAACCTTTTTTTTTCCTTGAAAACTTTTTGCTTTACTAAAGGTCATAGTGCATGCAGCCTGAGGCACTTCCTTTTTTATTCCTCTCTCATATATTATTTGGGTATTACACTAAAAATAACGTGTTTGACATTAGTGGAGCAGTGATGAGCTGTGAACATGGCCCATTAAAAATAAAACGCAGGAAGCTATGAAAGAGAGAAACTTTCTTGAAATCAACACGTTGTAGCCTACAGTCAGTACTGCTGTGGCACAAAAAGTGCAACTCGTGTATCGTACTTCTACTTGTTATGTATGTACTTCTTTGAAAGTGACTCATCGAAGTATAGTAAATAGAGGAGGTGGAGTTCCTGTCTCAGGTTAATGTGGGCAGCTTGAATAATGCCTGTCTGAACTTGAGCCTAAAGCAGACATTATGAAGCGTGCCATGTTCTTCATTCTTTACTTGTTTTAGGAGACACTCAAGTCCACAAACAAGCTGGGTGAGTTCTATACGCTCTTTGCATTTTTAAACGTGTTCATTCTTTGTAGCTCATCCTAATTTCAATCTGGTTTAAAGCTGAACTACAGTATGTAACTTTGTAATGCAGTCTGTAACTTTTCTAACAATATATTTTTAACATATTTCTTCACTCTGTCACTACTGACAAACTGATGTTAGACAAAGTAATCTCTGAAAAAAACTATAGTCCCCTTGCTTCTCTATCAGCATTTATAAAAACACAGAGTACCCGGACAATGACCAGCCAATAAAAACAGAGTTGTTTGTCACGCCCCAACCCACGCCCCCGCCTGTCCCAGCCTCAGCGCCGCGGCTCGTTCTCATTCAAAGGATTGCAAAGCGATGCAGGACTGTTTTGTATGTGACACAAATGTATTAAATATCCCTTCTTCATCCCAGAGCTGGACTTTTATTTTGTTTTTTTGCCAAAAGTCAAGTGATCGCTTCATCCTTCACTCACAGGAATGAGGAAATTGATTTGTCACGACTCACGAGCGAATTAAATCATGTCCAAAGTGGCTGGTGAAGCTCTGCTGATTTCAGGGTGTTTTTGTGTTGTTGGACGAGTGATTCATGGTTTTATTATATTTTTTAAACCGTTTTATTAACATATAATCACAGAATTTCGCAGCGTCTGCCACAGGACATGTAGTGGGGGCGGAACATTCCAAACCTCCACTGACAGAAAGAGGAAGTCACGAGTGAATTAAATCATGTCCAACGTGGCTTCGTGAAGCTCTGATGATTTCTGCTGGTTTTTGTGTTGTTGGACAAGTGCTCTATGGTTTTATTATATTTTTAAAACTTTTTTTAAACATATAATCACATAATATTGAAGCGCTCCGAGCAGACACACAGCAGGGGGCGGAGCAGAACTCAAGTTCAACAGAGAACGGACCCCTCAGAGTCATATATGGCTCTGAGGGGAGGGAGCAGAATGCTTTTCCCTGCTGGAAATTTTTCAAAGTCCAAGCGTCCTGCTGAAACTACATAGTTCACCTTTAAGTCTGCGGTACCTGAGTAAGAGTTTCTTTATTCTCGTTCTACTTGAGGTTTTGCAGTTTGAATAAACTTCCTATGAAGAGGCAGGAAACAGATACTGCAAGATAACCTAGTATTCATTAAGGACAAAAAACAAGAGGAAGTACTTTTTCACCATAATTTGTTTTTCGGTTGCTGTTTAATTTGTTTCCTTTTTGTGTGTGGAGTTTACTTTGTCATACCGTTCCTTGTGTTCTTGTATGGATATTTCCTCATTTAATGAGATTCCCTGTGCTAGTTGGCTTGTTTCCCAGACGTTTCCCAACTCTATCAGCTACTTCCCCTCAGTCATCCCTGGCTTCAGTTAACCATTCTCACCTGCCTCTCTGCTTCATCTCGGCTGTCTCTTCTTCAAATCACCTTTCTAGCCTTCTGTTTCTCACCTATTCTTAGTTCTCATGTGATGTCACCGGACACTTTTGTTGCTGATCACCATCTCAAACTGTAGCTGCAGACCCGGGTGAGTACCGTATTGCCCGCCTCACACGTCATACCGCCTTATAAGTCGCATCAGTCCAAATATATCTAATAAAGTGGAAAAATCCATAAATGTCGCTTTGCCGTAAACGTCGCATCATGCGTCACCGCTGACGCATCCAGTTTGTTTTGTGTCACCGCTGACCGCACAGAAATGTGGGCCGGTGTCGTGCAAAAATCCATTGGCTGCCAAATGACAGCCGCGGGAGCATGCACGGGAGGACTTTAACAAGAGTTTAACAAGATTAACACTCAAAACAATTGTTTGCTCGAAATCATAGCAAAGGTGTGTCTCAGTCTAACTTTTACTTTATAAATGCACTTCAAATTAGTCGCATTTCACCGATGTGGCCCAGCGAAATGTAACTGATTTGACTGTTGCGACGAAGGTGGAAGACTAAGGCAAGCTAATTGTGTCATTAATAGCCACTTTTACCTATTACATGACCCAATGGCATGCCATACTGCTCGTCTGCCATCTAATGACTGAAAATGGTAGTGTTCAATATTTTCAGTCATAATTAATGAAAACGGTCATATGTTATTTAAAAAATATGGGGGAAAATCCATAAATACGTCACTTTGGTGTATAAGTCACAGGACATGCAAATTATGCAAAAAACTGCGACTTATAGGCCGAAAAATACAGTACCATAAGTTAGTTGAGCAATTTTTTCTTTAAGTAAATTGCAATGGTTGTTTTGTGTTGGGTTAGAGCATGTTCCAACCAGGCAGATGGGTCGACAAAGCGCAATTTTCACTCAAGCCCAAATAATGCAAAGGACCTCAAACAGAGCTCACTGCAGAACATTGTCGAGCGACCGCAAGGATTCACCTTGGAAGACGTCTGCTCCGATCACTTATTCCAGTAAACAAAAAAATATATTAGTCATTTTGCTAAACACTGTCAGACAGTAACTGCGTGTGTGCTGCAACTGCTCTGTTCATGATTTAGCACGTCTCTAGTGTAATTAGCTTAGCTATGCTACGTGCTAAACCTCCACACTGTAACACTCACAGCTACGATGTCATAGTTCTAGTCTCGAGTTGAGCCTGGGCTCTTTTTGTTTGGAGTGTTTAAACCTTTATTTAACCACTCAATAATCCAGGTAAAACATCCAACAATGTTAAGTCAGGTCATCTGGACAGTTACTTTTGTTGTTGAGAGACGTTCAATCTGAAGGGCTTCATCAGTCTGAGGAGTCACAAACAAACTGTTTTCCCCACTAAGCAGTGCACTCCTAAATTGGACCAACCAGTTTGCTGGTGATAAGATGATTTCTGGGGGCTGTTCTCTCGCCCGTCGACTCCTCCCAAGTTGCCACAGCCTTTATTTAACCAGTTAGATCCTTCACAAATCTGTTGACACATATGGATCCATGGATTTCAGGCTGTGAAACTCCTCCATTGTGTAGACACTTCTGTGTTTGCAAAATAATTAGCAATATGATAGTAAGAGATCGGTGGCAACTTGTCCGCGTTGTCTGACATGTTATTTTGCCTCATTTGAGTCGATTCCAACAGCAGCAATTTTCTGCACATATCTTTCTCTTGCACATTGGTCAAGAGTATCAATATACTTCTCTTTGTTCTGTCTGAACGCCATCGTGATTGTCGTCTAGCGATTGCCTACAAAGATGGCGGAAACGTGGTATTGCGCAATACCGGTTGAGTGTGTGGTAACTATGTATTCATCAGTCTGTCCTTCTGTTTGTTGCCTGTTCCCTGTGTTCTCCTTGTATTACTGTCTCAGTTGTTGTTGCCTCCCTGCTTATTCACATCATTAATGTCAAGGTGTTCTGTAGCGCCTATGTTCCAGTCTGCATTCTTGGGTCCAGCTGAAACCACTTCCTTACACTATGCTGGTGAAGATTTTCACTTCCTTACACAGTTTTTTTTAATGATTACAGACTGAAATATTTTCCACACTCATGTCTTAACTCAACACCAAAGCAGAAGTTCAGAAATAACCGGAAACCCTTAATCATAAGTTTGTTCTTCGTGGCATAGACATTGAACAATGTTAAAAGTGCATGCAGACAGTGGATGAGTACACAGGACTGACTATGGATGAGTGCTCTGTTTGAATGTGTGGTTATTTTTTTATGCAACTCATACGCATAAGGTCTCTGCTGTGCAAGTGTCATTGTAGGATTGTTCACGTTTTGTGGTATACTTACACAAAAAAACTGTCTAAATGTGCAGAGGGTCAACATGAAATGTAAAGTATAACTTGAAAGGACCAGATTGCATCTTACTTAACTGCACTTCTAGCTTACTGCTCTGCTGTTACCGGTCAGACAAGAATCTCTACCGACAATTTTTTTAAGGGTGGGACATTTGCAACAAGGAAGTCAGCAGTTCTCAGCTCTTTGCAGCCCAGATTGTCGAGCTTAGGTTTCAGCTCTCTGCCAAGACTGTTGTGCGACATGAAAAAGAGGGTTTTACTTTACAGTTCATGAGGGGAAAGCACTCGCTCAGGACTGCACTGCAAGAGAAGCAACTAGTTCTTCTTGTGAGGTAATAACACTGAGGGAAAATGATTTTTTTAGACCAAATCTATTGCTAACTGTAACACATTTGAGCAATGGAAATATAGGTAAAATGTGCATTTTGAAGCAGAAGCTTTGATTTATTTCCCCCCTTTTTGCTCTAATTCAGCTGAATTGTTTTTACGACAGGAGTCTGACACAACACACGCAGAGCTCTTAGCAGCAGGCAGGACTTTATTTTACCCAGAAAGGCTCCATGTGTTAGAAACACGTGAGGGCTTTCTGCAGGAACATTCTTCCTGCAACTACAGAGCCTATTCATTTCATCCTAGCTACAGAGCTTGTTTGTGAGGCTCACCGACCAGCCGTTTGTGCTGAAACATTAGCAACTATCTTTTTGATTTTCTACATCTACCTTGTTTTGCTAGTTTTGATACTTTGTTTAAAAAAAACAACAACTGTATTTCTCTCTTATAGTTGTCTATTGTTTATTTTAAAGGTCCACTGACATCATCTTTGAACGTTGCATAAAATGATACAAGATATATACTGTATCTTGTATCATTCAATGTTCGTTTTTGCAAACAAAATGATAAATTAATGAAAATTCCTTTCAAACTGAGTTTAAAATTAAAAACTGTGTTTCTTCATGGAAAATCCGACTACACGCGAATGCAACATCTGTGACGTTGCAAGGAGAACGTCTTTAGAACGCCCCTTTTAAATATCCATGGCGAACAATAAATAAAACTACGAAATGATCAATCTAATTTAAGATTTGAGCGATGTGTCTTCAGTTTGGGAAGCAAGAAGTTAGATGAGCAGAAACAGCAGTTCCCTTATCAGTCAGTTCACTGCGGTGCAACAACATGACTATGGGAATTGCGCCTCCGCGCTGTTCACCTAAAGCATTACAATCACGCATTTTAAGGCAAGTGGGCGTCAGACTCACCAGGGGCCCGCCCCCCTGGTATAAAAGGCGCTGACGTCCCAGGTTCATCCTCTTTTGCCCTTCACCTCGCTTCACACCTGAACTTTGCAGGACACTGTGTGACTGGATCACTCGACTGGAGGTGAGCTCGCTCCCTGTCGAGAGCATCACGGACTTCCCTGCGAGCACTTTGTTTAGCAGGATGTTATCATAGTGCGGTCTACATTGGATTTGACATTTTATGCTGTTTCGTTGCCCAGTTTTAGTGGGATGCTAACTGCGCCACACGCTACCTGCTAAGCTAACGGAGCTAACAGGTTAGCCACCACGAGCAACATAGCGAGAGGATTCAACATTTCATTTTTCTGCTGTTTCGGTGCACAGTTTAGCGGGACGCTATCTGCGTCACACGCTACCTGCTAAGCTAACGAGAGCTAACAGGTTAGCTGCCACAAACAGCGCAGCGAGGATTTCTTCAAAAAACACGTTTAGTGGTGTAAAGGATTATCAGGAGGTCAATATTAATACTGACCTCTTTACCTTAATTAATTTACTTATTCAGATTGAATAGTAATTTCACGGGTTCTTTCTTTTTCAGTTTACCCAATATTTCTGTGATCTTTATGATGGATAAATAAACAGAGCTATAGAGTGACAATGGACATTGACTTAGTTTGGTATGCCAGGCGACACTACCATTTATTTAAAATAAATCAACTAAAATCAACACCATTACACTTGATTGACATGATTTCACTTTCTTTCAATTTACTACGTCAGCACACTTGAATTATAACAACAGACATAAATACTAGATGTTAAACATATTTAGTCTGAGGGCTCTTTAACTTAATTAGTTTCCAGCTTAGATTGAGAGGGAAAAGAATAGGAGGAGAGATGGTTTAAAGGAAATTATTGTGAGCATGAGACCAAAGTGACACTTCTCATCCGACTTCTGCTAAAATCCAGGTACGTTTGTAAACAGCTCTTTACCTTTTGACGACAGCCCGGTAAGAGAGAAGACCTTGTAGCTTTTCAGATGTACGGGTCCGTGTGGGAACCAGCACCTCTGAGCAGGTTATTCGTTTACGTTTCCAACGTCTCCTGGTTTCCGCATCGACCATCAGAAAATGTGTCAGCTTCAGGCCTCTGACTTCAAGATAAACTTATTCCAGGAAGGAATAAACAAAGTCTTGAGCTTACGCTCGTTCGAAGTGGATTCATAACAGCATGTTATACAATCCTTAGCTGAATGACTGTCCTTGGCGGGTGACAGGCATTCATTCAGCTCTTTGGGACGTCTTCATGTCTTTGAAGCTCCCAGAAACTCCGGAACCTTCTCGTTCCTTCCAAACTCTGAAGCGTTCAGCAACAGCTTAGAACTTAGTACCGGCTCTGAGAGGAGAGCGACTTGTTTTTTCCCCATTGGTCCAACAGGACCGGTCGGGGAGTTCACTTATTGTTATCAGAGTACAAGGCCACAACTAGCAGCAGAGAGAAATGTTTAGGAAAAGACAGACTCATAGACTCCAAGAGGAAAAACACTTGGATTAGCGTCTTAACACTTCTAAAACAAATCTGAAAAGCACAGTTTGACATATTAGCTGAACTTTGACACCTTTTCACTTGCAGAAATGACACATTGATGTTTCACATTTAAAGAATAACAGCATATAACATATATCATGAAAATGACAAAAGTTATTCTTTTGATCACATTAGAATAAAATCAAAGATAGAAATAGTCTCTTTTGATGACTATATTCTCAGATTACAACTAATGGAATGATTTTGTGGTAAATGTCTTGCTTTACTGAGAGGTCAGTAAAGGTCATCACTGGACAGTTCAAAAACCTTAGTTTGACCCTGGGTAGGTCCACTACAGTGGCGTCTAACTGGTTTCAACTTGACGTCTCTTCTCAGCCATGGCTCCGGAGAAGAGCAAGAGAAAGTCGAAGAACTCCAACAAGACAAGCAGGCCAGCGAGCACTAGCTCCCGACCCTGCCCCAGCGGATGTGGCTATTTCATCTCGGTGGCAGACACCCACGAGGCCTGTCCGTTCTGCCTAGGAATGGTCCACGCGAAGACGGCTCTGGATTCCCCCGAATCTTGCCATCACTGCAACCAGCTACGTTAGTCGGCGAGACGAAGGCGCGTGGACTTCATGGCCAAGGCCATGTGCAGCTCCACCGTGGCACGACCGCTCCTCACAGAAGCCCTCACTTCCACAGTAGAGTTGGAGGCAGATGAGATGGAGAACAGCGGCGCTGTGGACTGGGGTGAGATAATGGACATTGTTGTCCCCGTGGGGGACTGCACGGTAGAGTTTGACACGAGGGACTTGTTACGAGCCAACGAGCTCTCGTTAACAGCCTTGGGCGAGCTAACAGACGACGAGGCTGACAACGAGGGGGATGGAGAGGATGAGGACCTCTCCCAGAGCCCAGCGGCAGGTCAATCAGAGAAAGACGTGTCCACCCCCACTCTCTTCGAGCTGTACCGCAGAGCCGCGGATGCTTTGAAGGTAACTTGACCAGAGCCCCCACCTCGACAACAGGTAACGAGGTTGGCAGGGACCTTCTTTTACACCAAGCAGCAGTCGACCACGAGGCACAGGATGCCCATCTTTTCTGACTTCCAGACGGAGCTGACGCGCACCTGGACTGAACCCCGGGCCCCCGTGACATTGCCCCTCGCACAGTTTCTGGATGTGGATGGGATGGAGGCAGCAGGCATGGCCCACATTCCTCAGATGGAGGAGACTTTGGCGGCTCATTTGGTCCCCAGGACGTCAAGCTCCAAACCCACTCTGCCCAGTAAGGCCTACCGTGTGTCAGCCTTACAACTTGAGAAGAACTATCATGCACAGGGCCTTGTTGTACGCGCCATGAAGACCTCTGCCATGATGCAGGCCTACCTGGCAGAAAAACTGTTAGAACTCAAACAGACCTCCAACAAAAAGAAAATGGCCGAGGTCCTGGACGAGACCCGCAGGGCGACAGACTTTGTCCTCTGCCTCATGGGAACTGCAGCCATCGCTCAGGGGAAAGCTATGGCTGAGACGGTGATCGCTCAGCATCATTTGTGGTTGACCCTGACAGACCTTCCAGAGGGCCAGCGTACCCCATTCCTCCACCATCCCATCCAGCCCACAGGCCTGTTCGGCGGGGCGTTCGAGCAGATCCAGAGCAGGTTGGATCAAAGGAGGAAACAAGAAGAAGCCTTACATGAGGGGATGCCCAGAAAACATTTTGTGCAACCCAGAGACTCGAGTGGGTACAGGGGCCAACAGAAGCAACACCACTCCGCCACACGTCGACCAGCTCAGAAGAGGCCAAATCTCGAGAGGGAGCAACGGCCAAAACCCGCCTCAGAACCTCCTCAGACGAGCCAAGCCTGGTTGAAGAACAGGTTCATGCCACATCAGGCAGGGCTACCACGGTCCTCCTCAACGAACCATGACAGGAAGCAGAAGCCAGCCTGAGCCAGGACTGCTTCACCACTATTCAGGCATTTCCACCGAGAGGGAAAAGAGGAAAGCCATACTTTTAAAACCAGCTTTTGTGCTAAAGAAGCCACGATTAACTGGTCCAGAACATGTAAACACACAAAATCATTCAAATGTTTGTGTAATAAAGAAAGATTGTTGTTTGAGCAAGAAAATAAAGTCTCAGAAAACACAAAACGTTCTTGGTCCCTTCTTAGCATTAGAAGGGAAAACATAACACCCTTTTATGCTAAAAGTGTCAATAAGGAGACAAGAGGACCAGTTCACACACCCAGCTTCCTCTGCTCCAATAAGACACAGTCTCTCAGGAGACACAATGAGCCCCTGCAGGGGGTCAGAGAGCTGTCTGCCCCAGACAGACTCGCTGACCCCAGCAGTGGGACAAACAGGCCTGCTGAAGAGTGGGTGGGGGGAGGCTGCTCTCCTGCTGCCCTCCCTACTCACACATAAAATAAACATGCCCTGCAGGCTGACAGCTCACGCTGTAACATGGGAGACTTGCAGCCCAGGTCAATGGGTCATGACAACAATAACTCAGGGTTACAAATTGCAATTCTTCAAACGACCACCACACTTTCTGGGAGTGGTAGAGTCAGATATAACCCCATCTCGCGCTTATGTTCTGAAGGAGGAAATTTGCTCCATGATGCACAAAGGTGCAATCAGGAAAGTCCCTGCTCATGATGTAAACAGAGGGTACTTCAGCAAGTACTTCCTCATCCCAAAGTGAGGGGGTGGTCTCCGGGCGATTTTGGATCTGAGAGGTTTGAACAAAAGGATGCACACGTTCAAGTTCACCATGTTAACCCTGCGACAAGTAATCTACTCGGTATGCTCGAGAGATTACTTTTGCAGCATGGACTTAAAAGATGCATTTTTCCACATAAGCATCTAGCGCACACACAGGAAGTTCCTACGTTTTGCCTTTGAGAACACCACATACAAGTTTCAGGCCTTGCCTTTTGGCTTAAAAACCGTGCCCCGGACATTTACAAAATGCCTGGAGGTAGCCCTGGCACCCGTGAGGAGCCAGAGTGTTGAATTATCTCGACGACTTGTTGGTACTTGGAGATAGCAAAGTCCAGGCAAAAGTACACACAGACATGCTAATGTCTCACCTAAAATCACTAGGTTTTGTCATAAACCTGGAGAAGAGCAGTTTGTTTCCATCCCAGATTACCAAATTTCTGGGAGTACAGCTGAACTCCATTCTGTACAGGGCGAGGCTCTCAGAGACATGGGTGGCAACCCTTCAGCTCTGCTTAGCACACTTTTAGCTGGGCAAGATGGTGTCTCTCAAACTTTGCCAACGTTTGTTGGGCCTACTGGCAGCAGGAATCGCTTGCGTTCCTCTGGCCCTATTACAGATGCTGCCTTGCAGATATGGGTAAACAAACAGCTGGAGCTCCCCCCCCCCCCATCGAACGAGGGGTATGAAGGTCAGCCCAGAATGTGTAAAGGCCCTACAGCCATGGAAGAACCCCACAGTGTTCAGGAGTCACACTGGGCAAGGTACTGTCCCAAGTCCGGGTGAAGACAGATGTGTCTAAAACAGGGGGGGGGGGTGCTCTGCAGAGACCAGTATGCCCGTGGGGTCTGCACTTAGCATGAAGCCTGGCTACACATGCATTTCCTAGAGCTCTCAGCAATGTTTCTTTCACTGAAACATTTTTACAGGAAGGGCCTGATCAACCACCAGCATGTCCTGATAAAATCAGACAACAGGTGCACTGTGGCCTGCATCAACAGGGAAGGAGGGACACTGTCCCAACCCCTACTGATGCTGACTCAGAAATTGCTCACATGGTACAGCTCCCGGATCTTGTCACTGAGGGCAACCCACGTGCCAGGGGAGCTAAACCACGGGGCAGACGCTCTGTCAAGGGAGGCCCCCCTCTCCTCAGAATGGCGCCTGAACCCACGTATCGTGGACCAGATCTGGGCATGATATGGGAGGGCAGACGCAGATCTGTTTGCTTGCATAGAAAACATGCAATGTGCTCTGTACCACTCTACACGGGACGTGAACCTCCCAATAGGGATGGACGCCCTGGCGTACAGCTGGCCAGCAGGGAGGCAGTATTACACATTTCCCCCATCCCCTTAATCCAGGCGACGTTGGAGCATGTACGCAACTGAGCTCTCTCCCTAATATTAATAGCCCCCAGGTGGCCACAGAAAGCATGGTTTGCAGAAGTTATCTCACTCCTGGCAGGAACACCGTGGCAGCTGCCCCCCCTCCCCCCACAGGGACCTGCTGACCCAGGCCCATGGGTAGATCCTGCATCCACGTCTGCTGCTGAAAGGGACCGGTTAATGGCTTCCGGCTTACCCAGTAATGTGGTAAACACAGTACAGGGAGCGAGAGCATAGTCTACACAGACACTCTACGCACGTAACTGGTGTGTTTTTGAGAACTGGTGTCTAGAGAGGAATATTGCTCCATATTCCTGTAATTTGGCCCAGCTTCTCACTTTTCTGCAGGACCTACTGGAGAAGAAACGCTCCTTTTCAACCATAAAGGTCTTTTTATCAGCCATCTCGGCGTGGCACGAAGGCTGGGGAGGTAAATCACCTGGTGTTCACCCTCTCATGATATGGTTCATGAGGGGCGTACTGAGGAAGAGGCCTCCAAGCAGGACTTTGGCCCCTCAGTGGGACCTGCATTTAGTCCTGGATGCATTGTGCGAGCCTCGTTTTGAGCCTCTTAGCAGCATTAAGATAGACTTGTTATCTTATAAGACTGCATTGCTCCTATCTCTGTGCTCAGCCAAACGCGTGGGGGACCTTCACGCTTTATCGGTACACCCAATGTGTACCAGATTTGCCCCAGATGGGTCAAAGGTCACCCTGCGTCCAAACCCTGCATATGTGCCAAAAGTCCCGACTCTAAATCCCAGAAGTCTGGACTTCGAACTGTCAACTTTTCCTCCTCCCCCAGTTCTGACTGCAGAACAGAGGCGTTTGAACGCGCTCTGCCCTGTTAGGGCCCTGAGCGTCTACATGGAGAGGACTGACAGTTGGCAAAAAACAAACCAGCTATTCATGTGCTTTGCTAATCCTACTGCAGGCAGGGCCCTGTCAAAACAGCGCCTCTCACACTGGATGACTGAAGCCATAAAGAATGCATACAGCAGTGCTGGGCAGCGCTAATCCAAAAATTAGTTCCGCTATTTCTAAAGCACTTATTGATTTATTTAGGTCCACAATTTCAAAAGCACTTATGTATTACCAATGCTAGCGGACGCTAATGCTAACACGCTAACCGCCATTTTGAACAGGGCAAATGGCGAAATACTTTTTTTAATCCAGCAGATTTGACCATTTGAACCGGTTAAGCTCAGAAAAACCTTGTGCTATAAAGTCACTGACTTTATAGCACAAGGTTTTTCTGAGCTTAACCGGTTCAAATGGTCAAATCTGCTGGATTAAAAAAATATTTCGCCATATGCCCTCTTCAAAATGGCGGCCGGCAAATGGCGAAATACTTTTTTTAATCCACCAGATTTGACCATTTGAACCGGCTAAGCTCAGAAAAACCTTGTGCTATAAAGTCAGCTAAGAAATATATTTTTTCTCAGCAAAGAAATAATTGTTTTTACCGTGTTTTCATGGAAAGTCCTTATCTTCTGTGGCCGTCGCGGCCGCCATTTTGAAGAGGGCAAATGGCAAAATACTTTTTAAAATCCAGACGCGTCGCGTAGGCCGCTGAGAAACATCCATAAGTTCACCCTCCATGTTAAAAACTCTTCGTCTGACTCTTCAAAAACAAGCAATAAGGCTGCAGAGTAACACACTGGCTGCTAACTGAGAGCGCTCGCTCTAGCAAAGAGACTGAGGGGACGCTTTTTTGTCACACACTAGTGCTTTAACAGATTAACCGAGTTTTCGACAGATCGAGTGCTTTGACTTCTATCGAGGCTTTTTTGTCCACCTCGACTACCCGTAGTGACGTCATCACGTCGCAGTAACGTCTGTACGTCCCATCACGTGATAAAAACAGAGCGCGGGGTAGCTTTTAGTAGACGCTACAAAATGGATTCCTTTGTGCGCACGGATGTATGGAGCTGGTCCAGTCTTGTCAAAAAGGTAAAACAGTTTATAATTTTATAAATTGCGCTACTCATTGAAACATCCTGTTGACTTTCTTTTCTCTGACCACCGTAGTAGATTGTGACAGCAGAGGGCAGTGTTGCATTGCAGGTCACATATATAACACGGCCGAAACGGCTTCATCTCTCTCGTTTCACAAAGAAAAAGAAACAAATATTAATCTCTCTAGAGCTATTAAAAACCTATAAACACAATCTCTAAAAGTAAACCTAAATTGCACAGCACTGCAGGCGGTGGTACGGTGTGGCTGTGGCCCCATTTGTTTTTTAAGTTTCGGTTTTCAGCGCCTTACTTTCACTTTTAATATTAATAATAATAACTAATAGTTTTGTTTTTCCTGTGACTTATCTGCAGTATGATAAATGATAGGAGCATAATAAGATGCTCCCAATGTTTTGTTGGTCTTTTTTTTTCTTTTTGTAAAGACGTTTTTATGCATTTATATTTATTTATTTATTTTGCATCATAAGACACTGTGACGTCATCGGCTACTCGAGTGCCGCTCGAGTTTTTTTATGTTAATGTCGAGGTTAAAAATTATGTACTCGTTCAACCCCTATCACACACCACATCCGGCGCTGACAGGATATGGTCTGTTAGCAGTCGTACGGGCCTGTAAATTCGTTTTTTTGTTTTTACTGATAGATAATTAGTTATTATCGGTACTGCATTTTAAATAAAAATAGCGCAAATCCGCTTATAAATTATAAAAGTTAGTCAAAACGCTGTTACGCTGACAAAAACGTTAGGTCCGCTGTAAGCG
>JBBPBX010042087.1:6155-21139 GCA_038048925.1 Garcialebias charrua | reverse complement strand
TTTTCATGTTTGGTGAAGTCCCAAGTAGACAGATTTCTTGCAGAAAGTCCAATTTCCAGCAAAGTTTGGTGATCATACACCATTAAGGAGTTGACATTAGTGGTAAAAATCAGCACAATCAGCACAAACAAATCGTACACAGAGACAAACGGCAAGCCATATACTGTACCGTACACAGGTGCCATCTTGAATCCAATATGCATGTTTTTGGTCTGTGGGAGGAAACAGGAGTATCCGGAGAAAATCCACGCAGCACTGAGAGAACATGCAAACTCCACCCGGAAAGACCCCACTGACCAGGATTGGAACCGGCTTGCTCAGTGGCAACAGCTCTACATACTGTGCCACTGTGCAGCCCAACATAGTAAACAATAAGAAACATTGGACACATAATTCTTACCCAGCATGCTTTGCAACACTTATACTGTCTCTGGGGCGTGACTCTCTCACACATTTCTTCACACATCTTTACGACATCATGTCGTCATCAATTTTCACACAGCAACTTTGTAGTTAGTTTATAAAAGTAAGGATTGATAATTCATTATAGTGAATGACAGGAGGGACACATCCGACACACATTAAACGCCTCTTTTTGTAAATGACACGAGGAAGTTTTCTGACTCACATTGAATGCATCATTATAGTAAATGGCACGAGGGAGACGTCAACACACATTGAATGCATCATTATAGTAAATGACATGAGGGAGACTTCTGACACACAATTAAAATCAATAACAGTATCAGCTAAGATCAAAAGTAGAATCATGAGGAGGTAGAGTATACTCGGTTGAAAAGAAAGGTCTTCAAGCCGCTCTTAAAGTCAACCACAGACTGTGGGGCTCTTAGACAGTCAGGAAGAGAGTTCCACAGGCGGGGGGCAGCCACACTGAAAGCCCGGTCTCCCATGGTCCTTAATTTGGTTCTCGGAATGTGAAGGAGATTACTGTTCTGTGACCGCAGCGAACGGGTGGATGAGTATGGAATAAGAATATCCTTCAGATAATCTGGTGAAGTTCCGTGTAAGCATTGATGTGTAATGAGAGCAGTTTTGTACTGAATTCTGTAGGCGACAGGAAGCCAATGAAGGTTATGGAGAATGGGCGTAATATGTTCAAATTTACGAACTCTCAACAAGATCCTTGCTGCACTGTTTTGAATATATTGAAGTTTCTGAAGGTTTTTGCCAGGGATTCCAATAAACAGGGAGTTGCAGTAGTCGAGCCTGGAGGAGACAAAAGCATGGACGAGCTTCTCAGCATCGGAAAAAGTTAGGGATGGGCGAAGTCTGGAGATGTTTCGAAGATGGAAGAAGCAAGTTTTAAACAGATGCTTAATGTGATTTTCAAATGTAAGATTGGAGTCCATTTTTATTCCAAGATTAGTAACAGAGGTGGAGAGGGGGATGTCTTGTCCAGAAAAGGAAAGTCTTGTTATAGGAGATGTTTGTACCTGGTGAGGGGTGCCAATCAGTATGGCCTCAGTCTTGGAGCAGTTTAATTGAAGAAAGTTCTGATTCATCCATGCCCTAATTGCCTCCAGGCAGGCAGAGAGGGCAGTGAGTGAAGATGGAGATGACAAGGTGGAAGATGAGGATGCTCCAGTCCTGATGTAAAGCTGTGTATCGTCGGCATAACAGTGAAAAGAAATGTTGAACTGATTAATAATTTGACCTAAAGGCAGCATGTAAAGGGAAAACAGCAGGGGCCCCAGAACCGACCCCTGAGGGACACCACAGGAGACACAGACTGTCTGGGACGTGGCGTTGCCAAGACTAACACATTCCAGCCTATTGGAGAGGAAAGATTTGAACCAGTCCAGGACTGTGTCGCAGAGACCGACCTCCACATGAAGACGGTGGAGGAGGATACTATGGTCCACAGTGTCGAAGGCTGCAGTGAGGTCAAGGAGGACAAGGATGGAGGGAGAGCCAGTGTCAGCAGCCAAGAGGACATCATTGGTAACCCTCAGCAATGCAGTCTCTGTACTGTGAGCTGCCCTGAATCCAGACTGGAACTTCTCATACAGGGAGTGTTGTTGTAGGTGGTCCTGCAGCTGAGCAGCAACAGCTTTTTCCAGCACTTTAGACAGAAAAGGGAGGTGTGAAATTGGGCGGTAATTAGAAAAAATGTCGGGATCCAAATTAGATTTTTTCAGAAGAGGCCTAATGATGGCGGTTTTTAGAGGCAGTGGAACATGACCAGATTGTAGAGACTGATTTATTATTTGAGTGATAAGTGGGCCTATTGCAGAATGATTGGTTTTTATGAGAGACGAGGGGAAAGGATCCAGGGCGCAGGATGAAGGCTTCATTTTCTTGATGATGGCCTCCACCTCACTCTGAACAACTTCGTCAAAGCTGTTTAGGGTCCCAGAATGCAGACGGGTGGGTGGCACACTGAGAACGGGGAGGTTGTGGAGCTGAGATCTGATAGTGTCAACTTTGGTTTTAAAAGATGAAAGAAACAGGTCGCATTTTTGAGCAGAGTCCTCAAGAGTTTGCTTAATGGGATTAAGCAGACGAGTGATTGTGGAGAAGAGCTGTTTAGAGTTTCCAGGGCAGGTGTTGATGATGTTAGAATAATATTTGGAGCGTGCTTCTTTAAGAGAATAGGCGTACGCTTTCTGATGTTCTTTATATGCCTGCTTATGCACAGAGAGACCAGATGATTTTACACGTCTCTCAATAGCACGGCCAGTTGCCTTCATCTTGCGCAGCTCATCAGTGTACCAAGGGGCTGAACGCGAGAAAGACACCAGTCTTGTCTTCAAGGGGGCGTGTAGGTCCAGGAGCTCCCGAAGAGATTGGTTGTAGTAATCCACAGAGTCATCTGCAGAAGGATGATTGACAGCGGTCAGGGTGTGAAGATCAGCAGACAGAACATCAAGGGAAATGTTTTTAAGGTCACGGAACTGGATGGGTCGTTTTGGGTTTGAAGCAGGCGAAGATGAAGGCACTTCCAGGGAGATGACCCTGTGATCTGAGACACCCAGGTCATATACAGATAAGTTATTGATGAGTACAGTGTCTGTAATCACCAAATCCAGAGTATGCCCCCTGCTGTGCGTAGGGGCGTCAACATGTTGAGTGAGATTAAGAGAGTCCAGAAGAGACTTAAAATCTGTTGCCAGAGGTGAAGAAGAATTGTCCACGTGGATATTTAAGTCGCCAAGAAAAATAGTCTTCACAGGGGAGGTGCAGAAAAAAGTGAGGAGGTCATGCATCTCTGAGTTAAATTAAACATGCGGTTTGGGAGGTCTACAAATTAATATAACATTCATCAGGAGTGGGGCTTTGAAGCTGAAAGCCACATTGAATGCATCATTATAGCAAATGACATAAAGGAGACGTCTGACACACATTGAATGCATCATTATAGTAAATGACATGAGGGAGATGTCCGACACACATTGAATGCATCATTATAGTAAAGGGCATGCACTGAATACATCATTAGGGTAAATGACACGAGGGAGATGTCCGACACACATTGAATGCATCATTATAGTAAATGGCACACATTGAATACATCATTATAGTAAATGACACGAAGGAGACGTCCGACACACATTGAACGCATCATTATAATAAATTACATGAGGGAGACGTCCGACCTATATTATGGTAAATGACATCCTTGTAGATGTCCGACGTTATAGAAAAAGGTACCAGGTCTTCATTTAGGATGTTAATAAATGTATTCAACCCTAACATCTGAGACATCACACAGTCATGCAGTCTACACTCATCTCCCTCTTACAATGCTGTTATTGCTAGTATCACTCAGCCCTCTGTGAATAGCAAACAACCATCAAGGTGCTAATGATCCATCGTTATGCTGATGGTCCCCCTTGATCGTATGAGAATCATCAGAGAAGAAACCCAAACAAGACTCCAGCCAACCATCAGGTGAAAAGAAGGAACTCAGACCCAGACCTGTGGCCATTCCATATGTTGCAGGGGTTTCAGAGACATTGAGACGTTTATTTTCTAAACACAACGTCCCAGTGGCTTTTAAAGCCCAAAATACATTACGGCAAAGACTGGTTCATCCCAAAGATCTGGTCCCCCGGCAAAAACAGGGTAATATTGTGTATGCTGTTCAGTGTCAGGAGGGCTGTGATCAGTCTTATATCGGGGAAACTAAACAGCCACTGGCCAAAAGGATGGCCCAGCACAGAAGATCAACATCATCAGGTCAGGACTCTGCGGTCTACACTCATCTCCAGGCCAGCGGTCACTCTTTCAAGGATGAAGATGTTCACATCCTTGATAGAGAGGAACGATGGTTTGAGAGAGGAGTAAAGGAGGCCATCTTTGTGAAAAGAAACCGCCCATCATTAAACAGGGGTGGAGGCATCCGGGTTCAACTGTCTCCCTCTTACAATGCTGTTATTGCTAGTACAGTATCACTCAGCCCTCTGTGAATTGCAAATAACCATCAGGGTGCTAACGATCCATCGTTATGCTGATGGTCCTCCTTAATCATGTGAGCAGCTGGTTTTGGCTGTCATCAGCCAACTGGTTGTGTAACATTGTGAGAGGGTGCTGTATACATAGTTCCCATGTGATGTCACATCTGTGGAATTTCCGGGTGGACCCTCCCTAGTAGAGGTAGCGCAGCAGTGACAGCGCAGTCTACTGGATGTGCATTTTTCACTTTTTTTGTTGTTGTTAATTTCTAATTAATTGCAATGGTTACTTTGTGTTGGGTCAGTGGGTGTTCCAGTCGGGTAGACGTTTGGGCAACGCGCAGGTTTCACTTAATCAAAAAAAAGTAAACGTGAAGGATTTATCTCATCGGAGAAGCTCACAGCAGCTCCATCGCTCTCTCGGATCTGCTCAGAAGACGTCGTGCTTTTGGCCGGTAAACAAAATATTCTACATAAATCATTTTGTGAAACAATGTCAAAACAATGTTAGAGTACAACTGTCTGTGTGTTAGAGCTGTTTTTTTTTTCATTATTTAGCAGCACCGTCTTGCTGTGGTTAGCTTAGCATCTTGCTAACGCGACAACGGCCTCCTCATGGCCTGGACAACGGTCTCCCCGCCAGTCCTCCGGGGCCGGCGGGGAGACCGCCCCAGTGGGGGAAGGAGGACGTAGCCAAGTCATGCGGGCGATGCGTCGGTCACATGGGACGTGCCCCCGCGGCCGCGACGGATCCACTCCGTCCGACCTTAGCTCGCCGCAAGCCTCCGTGCGACGGACCCTCCGCTCCAGATGCTAACGACATGCTAACTTCCAACACGGTAACACTCAAAGTGCTGGTCCTGGTCCGTGTTGAGCCTGGACTGTTTGTTGGCTGTGTGTTATTTTAGTTAAACCTTTATTTTGCTGGTTAGATATGATTGAGACAGTTTACACATCTTTTTTGGATTTAAAGCTGTGAAGCTCTGCGCTGTGAAGCCGGTGTGCGCTCCTCGTAGTAATTAAATAATTAATGATATCAGAGTAACTACTTGGTGACAAGTTGTCCGCTTCGTCTGCCATGATTTCTTTCTCCAACTCATTCAACTCCGACCACTGCCATTTTGCTCTTGTGCCTTGGTGAAGCTAGTAATGTATTTAGCTGTGGTAGCTCGAGTCTGTTTGTCCACCATTTCTGCCTTTACGGGTGGCAAAAAACCCAGTATTGCGCAATACTCGCCACTTGTGTGGGAACTATGTATATAAGACTGAGCTGAACACAGCACCTCAGACTGAGGAAGTCTTTCGGACGAAAGACGAAACGTTTCTACAATTTTTTTTGCTTTGTTTTGTTTTGTTTTTTGAATGTCCAGAGGACCAGACTTAGCTTTTTTAGATAATTTAATAAAAGTAAAACACAACTTTATTGTTGAAAATTATCAATATAAACCTAAATTTGATATGTACCATGTTTATGTATATGTTTTTTTTTCCTCCTCTGGCTCTCACTCAAGACGGACCCTCTGCTTTCCCTCCCCCTGTTCTCCTCTTCCTCCTGCTTTTGCTCTCTGTGTGTCGTGGAGCACAAGGTACACATCTCCCGAATGAAAAATACTATTATGGATATGGTGAGCTAGACTTTTAACACTATTGACAAAATCTTTTCAACAAAATGACAGAGTCCTGGAGAACCCTCTTGTCCAGCTGAGAATTTGCGCCGCGGGGTACATTCATTCAACCTTTATTTAAACAGATAAGTCACGTTAAGCCTCGAAGACTCATTTACAAGTGAGATCTGTTGGACAGACAATAAACGTGGTGAAAAATGACACATAGGGTTTGGAGACAAAAACAATCCTATCACATTTTTGACCTCTGTTTGAAGGTCAAAAATGTGGTAATGAAAAAAAAATCTTGCACATAATGATGCCGACATTATGCAGAGAGGGGGCGGGGGGAATGTGGAGTACTGCTGAGGACAACCAGAGACGAATCCAGAGTCCTGAAATTATGACAGAATGTTTATTCAGCTGGGCTCCTCTGAAAAGTCTGTGGAATTCCCCAGTAGCAGGTTTGGGAGGGTTAGAGCATCAGGTTTACAAAACTTCTCAGGTGTGTTGAGATAAGACGGCCTGTGAAGGCCAGCTGGGGAGCTGCATATCAGATAAACGCAATTGTTTTGGGAACAGGCAGAACTTTAATGACATCTACCTTCAATCTGTGTCGGTCTACTCGCTTCCGAAATGTCCAAATTAAAATGACCATACCAATGGAAGGTGCTTGAGAAAATCCCTGAGATCTAATCCATTCAGCCAAAAGTCTTGGTTTTCGAGACATGAACCAAGCCATCATGTAAGACAGGCAGCCTGACCAGGTTCAGATTTGCTGCAGACGTCTTCCTTTTGTGTTGTCAGACCAGGAACCAGCCAAATCCAAAATGCAGGAACCAGTTGTCATAAATCCAATTAAATATGTGTCCTGATCCACAGATTGTGACGGTGCAGTGAGAGGTTGGAGAAGGAGTTAGCAGCAACCGTTAGTCACTCTAACCCGAAACAGCAGGACGCACTTTGAATTATTCCACACTTCAATTTATTAAACTGTGTAACGCCAGTTCTCCACAGTACTAAACATTATATTGTCATACATGAGCAAATAATATTAGTTTACCGCTCTGCCCCTCATCGTCACTTGTATATCCTTTTTTAACTACGTGGAATAATAATTCTACTTTTTGTACAAGTGTACAACAACGGAAAACAAAGGGAGTAGGTGCCCCCTTGTGGTGATACCTACTCATCTCTGGGAACCAACCAATATAATGACTGTTACATATGCCCCCCTGGTAAACAAAGGCTGTCCTAAGCCGCACACGACTACAGACAGTAGTACAGAAATATAACAAAGCAATACATAGCCGTAAAACTGCAGTTACACATGGGGCAAGGATCATATCACACCTGCATACATATCTGTGGATAACCATAACACAGTCAGCTTAGGTTCCAAAATACAAACATAAAATCAGTGTGGAAATCTTCTTTGTTTTATAATCACAATCCCCCTGAAAGAACAGTTAAGGAACTAATTTTTCTATGTAACAATGGGTGACAAATTACTGTCATCCCGAATCATCAGAATTTTATTTTTTTTGTTAGGTAACTACAAAAATTTCAACACAACACATTTAACTGAATCCGTGTATGGTTCGTTCTTTGGTTATTCCGTTACAAAATAAAAACGAAATAACCAAACAAGCTTTGGTTATTCCGTTTTTTCGTTTTAAAACGAAATTACAAAACCGGTTTTTAAACGGTTTTTTCGTTATTTCGTTTTTAAAACAAAATTAGAAAAACAGAAATTGCAAAAATTAAAAAAAGGGGAACGTTTTGGTTTTTGGTTAAACCAAAGACGAGCTTTTATTTTGTTAATTGAACACGGGAGTTTATGGCGGAACCGGAAATAAACTCTCGGTGCTGTGCGAATTTCTGTTCCCCCGTGAGAATCTGAGCTGCGTGAAGCTGACACTCCACCCACGTCAAACCAGCACTAACGGAGCACTAACCATTCATACTATTTGCTTTAATTTTTGACGTGTGTGGGGTGTCAGCTTGACGCAGCTGAGAATCTGTTCCCCCTGTGTCGGGCGCGCGCACTGTGTCGGGAGCACGCACTGCAACCCGAGAAGCGGATCCGACAGTCTTCAAGGCGCATCTCTCTGTGAAACGAGTCCACACTATCTTGTCACGGACCAGTTATAACTCATTTTAATACTCCTGGTGATAAATAAATAAATATAAACCCTCCACTAACAAAATAAACCTGGTCTTGTGTGGGGTGTTATAACCTACAGTTTTTTTTAAATCGCTGACAGAATCTAGATTTGGTCATGTAACCTGCCAAATACAAATTTTAATAACTTCCTGCAAAGATAAGTGTAGGCTTTCTGGTAGGCTAAATCTCGTTCAAATTAAAAATGACTCGAGAAATTTTTTTTCTAGCTGCTATTTTTGTTAGTTATTGTCTGTTTTTTCCATTAATTGAGAGAAAAAATGATTTTAGAAATAACAAAGTCAGAGAATCTTTATTGTCATTTGCACCACATGTGGTACATGTGATGAAAGGAGATTACACTGTTGCACTTTGTAGCACTTTGATGAGATTTTCATTAATGAAAAGTGCGTTATAAATTGAATTCATTATTATTATTATTATTAACCTCTGTCTGAAATGAGATAGGTGGGGCTACCATGTCTAGCAAATATTTCACTTAAGAACTTGCTAGCTGCAACCTGGGCTGTGGCCTCTCTAACTGCACACACCTCAATCCACTTCGAGAAATAGTCCACAAAGACCAGCAAATAAGCATTCCCTGATTGAGTACGGGGCAAGGGACCCACAAAGTCCACTCCTGTGTATTCCCAGGTTTTTTTGGGCACAATAGGGACCATGAGACCAGCTTGTTTCTGTTGACTTGGTTTTGTGAGTTGGCAGACCGAGCAAGAGGTGACATAACGTTTGACATCACCTGCCATGCCAGGCCAAAAGAACCTGTGTCGTAGTCTCATCCGGGTTTTGGAAACACCAAGATGGCCAGCAGTGGGGTGGTCATGGTAATAGCTCAGCAGGGTTCCACGAAGAGATGCTGGGGCAAAAAGTTTGAGTTCCTTTAATGGGTGCAAACTGCACATAGTCTTTTGGTCCCTGTAATACAGCAAACTGTCATAGACAGTGTATTGTTCTTGGGATTTATTGTCCATCAGAACTGATGAGTCTGATTCGATGTCTCTAAGGAGCTGACCCGTCACAGGGTCGTCCAGTTGTAGCTGCCTCATGTGCGAACGATCCGATAATAACACTGGGGGCAGTGAACGGAGGTCCAAACTGCCTATAACAGCGTGTTCTGGAAGGATATCAATGGGCGTGTCACTTTGGTTTGGCAGGGGATTCCTGGAAAGAGCATCAGGAACTGCATTGTGTTGTCCCGGCTTGTGAACAATTGAAAAGTCAAAGTCTTGTAGTCTCAAAGACCATCTAGCCAGCCGGCCAGAAGGGTTTGGACGGGACATGAGCCACCTAAGGCTGTTGTGGTCTGTGAAAACAATCACGTGAAGGCCCTCAACATATGGTCTGAAGTGTTCCAGAGCCCAAATGACAGCCAAACATTCTTTTTCAGGGGTTGAGTATGGTTTCTCAGCCTTGTGTAGAGAACGACACTACAATGTCTCGGCCCTCTTCATCTTTTTTGCATCAAAGCAGCGCCCAATCCTAGGTCACAGGCATCAACATGAACATAGAAGGGTCTAGCAAAATCTAGAAATCTTAACACGGGGGCTGACGTGATTCTGTCTTTTAAAACATTCATGGCTTGCTGACAGTTGCCATCCCAGTGAAAAACAGTGTCCTTCTGTGTGAGCTTATGGAGTGGGTCAGCATGCCGTGCATAATCTTGGACAAAGCGCCGATAATAGCCAGTGAGTCCAAGGAACTGTCTGACCTGTTTTACTGTAGATGGTGACTGAAAATCAATGACAGCTTTGATTTTATCATGGTCAGGTTTTATGCCTGCAGGTGTGATGCGATAACCCAAAAATGTGAACTCACTCAGACAGAACTGACATTTTTTCAGTTTTAGCGTGAGGCCAGCTGCCTCAAGTCTGTTCAGGACCTCCTCCAAATCTTTGAAGTGCTGCTCGAATGTGGGAGATGTCACCACATCATTGTCAAAACCATCCAGGATTTGAGCACTTATAACAGTGTGGCTCAGCTCCCTGCTGCTTCCAGTGTCACACAGCACACATTTTGTAGATCAGGCCCACCAACACAGAGTTCATGAGCCTTTGAAATGTTGCTGGCGCATTGCATAACCCAAACGGCAGCATACGGAACTGGTAGAGGCCACAGTGAGACATAAAAGCTGTTTTTGGTCGGGATTCCTCTGAAACAGAAACTTGCCAATATCCTCGAGCCAAATCCAGGGTTGAGATGTACTTTCCTCTTGCCAGAAAGTCGAGGGATTCATCAATTCGTGGAGTAGTAGTAGGAGTCCTTTTGTGTGACTTGGTTTAAACCTCTATAATCCACGCAGAAACTTGGATCAGAACCAGGTCTATTCACAATCACCACTGGAGCAGCCCATGGACTGGTAGAGGGTTCAATTATGTTGTCCTCCAGCATTTGTTGCACTTGATCCTCGACTAAACGCTTTTTTGTTGGCGATGAGCGATAGGGGGGAAGATTTATGGGTTTGGCGGTTCCGGTATCGATCACATGTTCCGCCCTTGTAGTGTGTCCAAGATGTCCATCAAAGGTGGAGCTGTGGTGGGAAAGAAGATCATACAGATCTGATTTTTGTGTTTCCTCCAGGCTCGCCTCAGCCACTTTTGACTCCATAGTGTCTGACAAAATGTTCAGTGACATAACAGTCTGTTCAGCAGGAAAAAGGTCAAGACTGTGGTCCTCATTTTCATCCAAGGCAGGACAGGGACTGTCATCAATAAAAACTGTCCTTGTCGGTATATGGATGGTTACTGAGGCTCTCATCATAAAGTCCATCCCTAATATGAAAGGGGAAGACAGGTTTTGGATGATGGCGAAGCGTTGATAAAAGCGCTTGTTCATAAAGCCGATACTTAGCCAAGCCACACCATCTGGAAGGCAAGGAGCGTTGTCCGCTAGGCTCACTGGCGGACCCTGCCACTGACGTATTTTTGTGGACCAATCCTATTAACTTCAATGAGATCTGCACGCACAGCCGAAAGTGAAGCGCCTGTGTCCAGAGTCGCCTCGATGCAGGTTCCATTAAAGTTCAGCTTAGTCTTAAATGGGGTGTTCCAGGTGGCAGTAGAATCATTGTCCTCCACATGACCAAGAATGTGGAATTCACTTGTGGAAAGGTGAGGCTCAGTTAACGTCTGGAGGGAGGATTGCCTCGACGAAATATCCTCCCCCCCCTGAAGTTTCCCGATGGCCTTTGGGGTGCTGCATCTACAGATGGACTGAAGCTTCTATTGTCTGTTTCGGCTTCAGGTGTGTCCAAAGTAGTGGGAGTGAGCTCATTATGGAACCGGGCTGGCACATGTTGTTGAACATGGCCCTGATTACAAGCAGGACACGTTTTTGATGTATATCCAGGATTTGAGCACTTATAACAGTGTGGCTCAGCTCTCTGCTGCTTCCAGTGTCTCTTTTGAAGGTTCTGTTGGCTATCAGGTCCCAGCACAGCATGTAATTCATGAGCCCTGAGCAGCAACTCCATCACAGAAGACACAGGTGAGCCATACAGCGCCACCCTGTATTTTTCAAGTGAATGTTTACATATTAGTTGAATACGCTCTTTTTCAGGTGGTGGGCAACTTAGTTTGTTAAACTCACTCAACATATGAGCTACAAATGTTGGAGTGGTTCATCAACTGACTGAACCCGGTCTAGTATGCCTCTGAGAATTCTTTCTTGGTTGTCAGTGGGCAGAAAGACTGTTCTGAAAAGTTGGCAGAAGCGCCCCCATGAGTTAATGTGTGAACTAAGGGCGTTAAACCACTTACGAGGCTCTTTTGTTAGAAAATGAGGCAACTCATTCAGAATCTGGACATCTGTTAAATTCAGAGTGGACTTGTATGCTGACACAGCCTGTAACCAGTCCTCTGCCTGCACTTCCCCATCCCCAGCAAATACTGGTGGTTCCAGCTTGGCGTGATGTAGTGCAGCAGCGATCACTCTTGTGGTGTTGGTTAGCTCAGCTGAATGAGTCTGTAGGAAAGAGCTATGCAGGTCCCTCTGAGTTCCAGGATAAGGGCATGGTTTATCCACATTCACAGGAGGCACATATGGTGTTGAGGTGGCTATAGGAGGTGCAGGAGGCTGTTGTGTAGAAAGTCCACCAGACCCAGAGGAATTAACCCCATCTAGATGATCCAGCAATTTCTGTTGTAGGGACAATGTAGTTTGAAGGACATCCCTCAGCTGCTGGACGTCATCTTTTAATTCTATAACCTGTTGACGGAGGTCTGGAGTTCTCTGATGTGGTGGTACAGATTGAAGAAAGTCAGTATCCGTTTCAGAGTCAAAAACAGAAAAATCTGGTTTAAATGCCATTTTGTTTCCTCAACCTCTATGGTAATGTCCAAAGCAAATGTAATTTTCACAGCAGAAAACCTCAGGATTGTGAACAATTATTATTTTTTTAATGTTCAGGTTGTTTTGCTTTTAAGTTTATATTGGCAGTAGGGCTCGTAGGTGAGTAAATGTCCAAATATAAAATCTTCTTAAGTAGAGAATCAACCCAGTTCACAGAGTTCAGCGTTCGCAGAGTTCAGAGTTCACAGAGGTGTGTTGCTCTCCGCTGTCACGGTGTTTGTGCAGCTCAGTCTGTCCGTATCCTTCCGCAGCTCAACAAGTTGAAGCCCACAAAATAGTCCGCATGACTAAGTTCCACTGGAAAAGAATCCATAAAATTCACCAGGCTTTTCAGCAATCGTTAGTTAATTTAGTTAATATGCGGTGGTCTTGTCCTCTTCAGCAGACCAGCAGATGCACAGCTTTCAGGAATTAATTCCAAACGGGACAGTTCATCACGACGTTCAGCGAGGTGCGGGCAATGAATGGCTCCAGCAAACTTTTAACACTGATCACGACGTAATCCGCTCAGAAGCTGTATCCACAAAAACTTGAAAATAATCACCTCCAGTCCAAAACTGAATCGGTATCCAGGAGGGAAGGTCTAAAATATGTTCGGGCGCCAATTGTGACGGTACGGTGAGAGGTTGGAGAGGAGTTAGCAGCGACCGTTAGTCACTCTAACCCGAAGCAGCAGGACGCACTTTGAATTATTCCACACTTCCAATTTATTAAACTTCGTCCGTGTAATGCCAGTTCTCCACAGTACTAAACATTATATTGTCATACATGAGCAAATAATATTAGTTTACCGCTCTGCCCCTCATCGTCACTTGTATATCTTTTTTTTAACTACGTGGAATAATAATTCTACTTTTTGTACAAGTGTACAACAACGGAAAACAAAGGGAGTAGGTGCCCCCTTGTGGTGATACCTACTCATCTCTGGGAACCAACCAATATAATGACTGTTACAAGATGACAGCAGAGATAGACACGTCATCAAGTCTTCCAAGTTGATGAGATATCCAGTTGTGTGCATGCCAACAGGGCAAATCGGCTCACCTCCAGCCTGTCTTCTCTTTAAATAAATGTTATCAGTTGTGTTGAGGGACCAACTGAAAAAATTGAAGTTCATAGTTATGATTCGGAAGATTTTGTAGAAGAGAGGCTCTCAGACAGTTTCACAAACAAGACAAGACAAAGCAAAAGCAAAGTGGAGACCGAGAGGATACGTCCGCCCTTAAGAAGAGCAAGTGTTGAAACATAGAGATCTGTGGGCAGTTTGGCAGCTGATGTGTCTCTCAGTTCTGTCTCAGGACGATGCTGAAGACTTTTGCATACTTTGGATTTACTATAGCATGGTTCTGCTTTTTGGCATTGGGCTCTGTTTGATCAACTTTTGAAGAAGACATCAGTAGCAGTTTTGGCCATGGCAAAGCTTCTGAGTCAGTGTGAAGGAATGGTTTGTGCTATGAGTACTCAAAATCAGCTGATCTATGAGCTAAATTGTAAGATTGAGGTGATTTGTGAGAGTCACAGGTCATCTTCGGCTTCTGGGAATTGGCAGCATGTTGGGATCGACCTTGAGGAGGGCTCATAACAAGGATCAGTGGAGTGGAATACCCATAAATCTGGCCTTTTTGGGAAAGTTCCAGCAGGACTCAAGGCTGACAAGACAAAAAAAAACTGTCTGCCTGAAGAAAATCAAGAATTGAGGCTTATCTGAATCTGACTCCCCCGCTTGGCCTCGGATATGAGCCGACTATCAAATTTCTCCTGGGACATGGGTAACCAGGGACAAACTTCTGTGTAGGCTTTTCAGAACTGCTGGCTGAACAACAACAACAGGACTGTGGCCCATAGGAAAGTGCTCATGGACAAATCTCAATGTCTTGATGTCAAATGCTTATGTAATTGTGTTTATAAATGTGCTTGCTGGTAGTTTTTTTACGTCTCAAATCATGTCCTGATAGGACAAGATGTGAAGATATGTTTTTTGTAATACCACTATCCATCCTTATGGCTCGTCTTTTTCTATCTAAAAGTATTCTGATAAAGAATAAGGGGTTGCGCTATTATAGCAGCAGCAACGTGCACTCCGCCCAATTTTTGGACGACTATACGAACATAATTTCACTGTATCACAGTAAAATGATAATAAAGCTTATTCTGATTGTGAACCATCACTTCTTAGAACAACTACAATTTATGTGAGAACTTTTGAATTTACAGTTTACAATGGAATACATCACAAATCTTCATCTGGTAAAAAAAAAAAAGAAGCTTTTCTAACTGTCTCATATATGATGTAGATGCTAAAGATCAGGCAAAGTCGTGATCACTCAACAGTATTAGTAGTAGGCCAGTTATCAGAAGGTTCTAATGTTCGCCCCATGAAGGGTTATGGTTGCATTTGCATTTAAGAACACATGGACAGAAAACCATTGCATAAGG
>JBBPBX010042086.1:0-28555 GCA_038048925.1 Garcialebias charrua | reverse complement strand
TCCACAGAGAAAGAACTTCTTATGTCCATTGACAATGACAAAGTAACACATATGGTGGCAGAAACTAGTGCACTTCTTAGGCGCTTACTGATGCTGTAGATCACATGTCAAACTCGAGGCCCATGGGCCAAATCTGGTCTCATTGACATTTTATCTGGCCTCAAATTTAATATTTTGAATGTAAAATAGTTTTATGGTTTATCTTTTTGTCACTGTATTTAGTGCAAACTTCTCATGACAGCTGGCCAACGTTCAAGCCAACAAAATTACGTTTTGAGTTTTTCAGTAATCTTTGAGTCTGATATGGAAAGAGCAACAAAGAATTGACTTATCATTTTCTGTTTTTTAAGTCAACTAATTTAGTTTTTTTCCCACCTGATTTGCTGAATTGTAACAAAATGTAACTAAAAATTATAACCAAAAAAAAGTTGTTGATTGTATTGCAATTAAAAAAATATTATAGGCTACATTTTTGCCAAATATTTTTAAAATGTGAAAAAATGGGCCACTCTTGGCCATTAAACTCCCGGGCTGAAAAGTTGTCCCACTCCGCCCCTGCCTGGAATCATCCAAGCCTGAAAGGGAAAAACCTACACAGTAAGCAAATCTGAAGGTTATGCACCCCAACCCATGTTCCCTGAAGGAAGGGAACAAGGTGCAACATATGACTATGGGAATTGCGCCCCGCGCTGTTCACCTGAAGTAATACATTCACGCCTTTTAAGGCAGGTGGGTGTCAGCGTCAGCAAGGAGGTCCCGCCCTCATTGCATAAAAGGGGCTGACGTCCCACCTTCATCCTCCAAGTGCACTTCACCGAGCTTGGGCATTGAAAGGACAAACATGTGTTGCACCTCATTCCCTTCCTTCAGGGAACATGGATTATGGTGCATAATCTTCAGTTCCCTTATCAGTCAGTCCACTCAGTGCAACATATGACTATGGGAACGTAATTCAGTCACGCCCTGGAAATGCTCTGGAAATGCATGCTTGTGAGAACTTTATCTTAGACTACAGGCGTCAGCTGCTCTCTACTCTGTGGTAGAGAACAGCCTGAGTTATGTCACGTGCTGTGACATCTAAACTGTAGTGTTTCACAAACGTGTTTGATGATGCCCAGTTAGCAGCTGCACATATATCTGCTACTGGTACACCTCTGAATAAGGCCCAGGAAGTGGCTAGGCCTCGGGTTGAGTGAGCATGTACCCCACTGGGCACCTGCTGACCTTTGCTGCTGTATGCCCTTTTAATGGCCTCAGTCACTCAGTGTGAGAGGCGCTGTTTTGACAGGGCTTTGCCTGCAGCAGGATTAGCAAAACACACAAACAACTGGTTTGTTTTTTGCCAACTGTTAGTTCTCTCCATGTAGGCACTCAGAGCCCTAACAGGGCAGAGCGTGTTCAGCCGTCTCTGTTCTTCAGTTAGAACAGGAGGAGGAGGAAAAGTTGACAGTTCAAAGTCCAGACTTCTGGGATTTAAAGTTGGTACTTTTGGCACATATGCGGGGTTTGGACGTAGGGTGACCTTTGACCTGTCTGGGGCAAATCTGGTGCACATTGAATGCACAGATAATGCGTGGAGGACACCCACGCGTTTTGCTGAGCACCAAGCTAAGAGCAATGCAGTCTTATAAGATAACAAATCTATCTTAATTCTGCTAAGAGGCTCAAATGGAGGCTCACACAAAGCATCCAGGACCAACTGTAGGTCCCACTGAGGGGCCAAAGTCCTACTCGGAGGTCTCTTCCTCAGCACGCCCTTCATGAACCATATCATGAGAGCATGGGCACCAGGTGATTTACCTCCCCAGTCCTCGTGGCATGCCGAGATGGCTGATAAAAATACCTTAATGGGAGAGATAGAGCGACCCTTCTCCAGCAGGTCCTGTAGAAAGGTGAGAAGCTTGACCAAGTCACAGGAATATGAGATAATATTCCTCTCTAGACACCAGACCTCAAAAATATGTCACTTACGAGCATAGAGGGTCTGAGTAGACTGTGCTCTCACTCCCTGTATTGTGTTTAACACATTACTGGGCAGGCCGGAGGCCATTAGCCGCTCCCTTTCAGCGGCCAGGCCCAGAGCTACCACAGTTCTAGGCATGGATGAAGGATCTGCCCATGGGCCTGGGTCAGTAGGTCCCTGTGGGGGGAGGCAGCTTCCATGGTGTCCCTGTCAGCAGTGAGATCACCTCTGGGAACCATGCTTTCTGAGGCCACCTGGGGGCAATCAGTATTATGGAGAGAGCTCCCCTGCGTACACATTCCAGCGTCGCCTGAATCAGGGAGACAGGTGGAAACGCGTAATACAGCCTCCCCGCTGGCTAGCTGTATGTCAGGGCATCTGTCCCCAGTGACGTATCTGTCTCCCTTATCGAGTGATACAGGACGTAGTGCGTATTGTTGCTGCAAGCGAACAGATCTTTGTCTGCCCTCCCATATTGTGCCCAGACCTGGTCCACGATGCGTGGGTTCAGCTGCCACTCCGAGTGGAGGAGGGGCCCTCTTGAGAGGGCATCTGCCCCGTGATTCAGCTTGCCTGGGATGTGGGTCACCTTCAGCGACAAGATCCGAGAGTTGCACCATGTGAGCAGTTTCTATGTCAACCTGAGGAGGGGTTGGGACCTTGTTCCACCTTCTCTGTTGATGTAAGCCACGGTGCACCTGTTGTCTGATTTTATCAGGACATGTTGTTGTGCAACCAGCCCCTTCCTGGAAAAGTGTTTCAGAGACAAAAACATTGCTCTGAGTTCCAGGAAATTTATGTGGAGCTTTGCCTCCTACTGGTTCCAGACCCCTTGGGCGTACTGGTTTCTGCATAGACCTCCCCACCCAGTTTTTGACTCGTCCATGGTGACCAGGACTCGTGACAACACCCTCCCCAACATGATGCATATGCTGAACACTATGGGGACCTTCCATGGCTCTAGGGCCTTAATGCACTCTAGGCCAATCAGTATCCCCCTCGTTCATCGAGGGGGGGCAGGTAGCAATTGTTTGTTGATCCATATCTTTAGATGGCGCATTCTTAATAAGAACAGAGGCACGCAGACAATAGCTGCTGCTAACAGGACCAAGAGACGCTGGTACAGCTTGAGAGGCACCCTCTGGCCTAGCTGAAAATGTGCTAGGCAGAGCTGGAGGGATGAAACCAGTGCCTCTGAGAGCCTTGCCCTGTACAGAGTGGAGTTGAGTTGTACTCCCAGAAATACAGTAATCTAGGATGGGGTCAGATTGCTTTTTGCCAGGTTTATAACAAAACCTAGAGCTTCCAGGTGAGACATCACCCTCTCTGCGTGCTGCTATGCTTGGATTCTGTTATGTCCAAGAATGAGCATGTCTAGATAATTCAGAACTCTGACCCCTTGACCCCTCAGTGGAGTCAGGGTCGCGTCCAGGCATTTCGTGAATGATCTGGGGGGCGGTTTTCAGGCCGTAAGGCATTGCCAAAAACTTGAATGCCATGCCCTCAAAGGCAAAGCAGAGATATTTTCTCTGGTAGGGCAGGACGCTCACGTGGAAAAAAGCGTCTTTCAAATTCATTGTGCATAAGTAATCTCTCGGTCGAACCGAGTGGATTACTTGTCTGAGTGTCAACATCCTGAATTTGTACGTTTTATTCTTCTGTTCAGACCCCTGAGGTCTAAAATGGGCCTCAAGCCCTGTTCCCGTTTTGGGACCAGGAAGTACTTGATATAATAGCCCTTTTTTACATTGTGAGCAGGGACCACTTTGATCACTCCTTTCTGCATCATATTTGAGATCTCGTCTCTTAAGACATGAGCACGGTTTGGCTTATGGAAGATGACAGCACCCCCGTGAAAGGAGGTGGCCGCTTGTAGAACTGCAGCCGGAGACCAAGGGTGACAATGGACATGACCCACGTGCTTGGTTTGAATACGTGCCAGGCGCCAGCGTGGGCGCTTAGTCTTGAAGGTATGTGTATTCTGTGATGTTTATGTGTCAAGGGGACGGGAGGGGGTGAATGGCCCCCTCTCGTTCATCCTTCGGTAGACTTCCCTGTCTCTCCGCGGTAACCAGAATGTCTGTCTGGTATTGACAGACCTCTGGCTGCCAACGGGGGCTCATTGTCTGCCCCAACTCTTCGTGGCTCATGAGGGTCGAGGTGGCCATGTGTGAATGCTGCCCCCTCCTTTATTTGACACGTTTTGCATAAAAAAGGTGCTATTTTTCTTTTTTCTTTTTTATGAGTCGACACTAGGCTTGTTATAGATTAACCGATTCGACCGGATATCCGGTTTGACAAGCTAGCAATGTGGTTGCATCGGTAACAGCCACATAAACCGACAGCAACCAGTCACAAATTCAGAGATGAACCGGTTGAAAAGACACGGACCGGTTATCGCGAGACTTGCTGGGTTTACAATGCGTTTCTAAAACAACGCGAGAGCGAAGCTATTCTCACGCATGCGCCATAGCTCACCAAGAGGACGAGCATGGATGTAAAAGTAGCCGCGCGCGCTAGCGAGTCACCGCGAAAGATTTTCAACACATCAGCCAAACAAAAATCTAAAGTGTGGAACGTTTTCGGGTTTTACTAGAAGGACGGAAAACTCGACAAAAGCCACGCTATTTGTAAGCTATGCAACGCACCTCCGAAGTACACTGGTAGCACAACAAACCTCGACCAACAACTTTTCAAGCCTCATAACAATGAGAAGGAGCGTGCAGCTGCCACATACAAAGCGACAGGTAACGTTATCACTAAATTTTACGGGCAACTCAGTGATAGTTCACGAGCTACACAGGCCTTGAAGATCTCTTCCACACTGCAGTAGCTCTGGACCCCCGTTTTAAGTCCCTGCCCTTCCTCAGTAGCAGTGATAACTCCTGTCAATGAGCCCACAGAATGGGTGAACAGTCTTGTTGTTACACAGAAGAATAAACACGTTGTTGGACCCGAACTGCGTTGTCTCAGCCTTCACCTATAATATAAGCTGCATGACTATGACCCACAGCCATACAAGATTAATAAGAAGCATAAAGCTACAACAGTAGCCATGATGCAGAGAGGACATTCACAAGCCTATCAGCAGAAGCAACATCCCTGCATCACAAGGTAAATCCCCCAACACACTGTCAAAATACATCTTACAGTGCATTCAGTTACAGTCTGCTTTGTTTTGTTGCTGTCACTAGATTTATTCTGCCTACTGTTTTTTGATTGTTTACACTGCATTTAACCATACTGTACACTAAATGTAATGTCATGTTTTATTTCTAGGTAACAGGGGATTCAGTTCAGAGAGGTCCAGTGCAAAAATGGAGATCTGGATGTCTGCAATGATACACCCCAGACCCAAGATGAGCATACAGGTTTGTGTTTATAACTTGTGATCAAGAATGAGCTGACTTTGTCTTAAACTTGTGCTGCAGTCATTGTATCAGCATAAAACACATTCACTATAATGAGAGAATCTGCACGCACAGAAAGAGTTACATAATAATCATGATGATAATGATATATCTTTTACACATGTACACGAGTCCCTACATAAATAAATTCTGAACATCAGATGAAGATTTTTACATAAAATGGTAAAGTCAGTAAAAAAAAAAAACTTCATGGCAAACATAGCCAGTAATATATGGTGCTTGTTTTCTATTTCAGATGATGAACCACCTTGTAAAAAGAAGAAAATGTCAGCGCTGGACGAGCTGTTGGGAGAAGACTTTGAAGTGAGGATGGCAACTAGATCTGTGAGGGACCAGGCCAGAAGAAGTCAAGAGGTACAGAGAGCGTGAGGTACAGAGAGCATGTTTTTATATTAATCCGTGCCCACCTGCTCACACAAACTCATGTTCGTGCTACTGTTGTTAGGCATACTGTTCTTGCATTATGTTTTGTATTATTAAGTTCAAGTGTTTATTTGTCATATGCAGGTTAACACAGAGTTAACTTAGTACAATGAAATGCTCAGGATGAGAAAAAACGATTTTGACTTGCTAAATTTGTTTGGCTTTTTACTTTATTTTTACCAGTGCTTTACAGCACCCTTTTAGATATGATATATGTGGACTTTTACAAATTAAAAAATGTTCTAAGAATGTCACATTTATAGAAGTGGTCCTTTTTCTTTCATAATGAAATATTTGTCTACCGGTACATCAACAAATGTTAAAACGTAGAATTATTTGAAGTTTAATCGAATCGAACCGAATCGAACCGAATCGCTTTTACACTGCATCGAATCGAATCGTTCCGTTTTTTAAATAAATTGTTTTTGAATCGAATCGTAACCTTTGTATCTAGATGTGAATCGAATCGTCTGTCACACAGAGATGTACAACCCTAGTCGACACACAGGACACTATGTGCTTTTGAGACTTTATTGCTGTGCTTAAAGGACATGTCTTTATTACATCAACATTTGAGTAATTTTTTTGTGCACACATTATTCACACCAGATAAACGTGGCTTTTTACACACAAAGTCAGGCTTTAAAAGTTCAGTGTCACCTTTTGTCCACATGGGTGGGAGCACCTAAAAAAAATAGCGAGGCGGCTCTGTATCAGGCCGACTTCTGCTTTCGGTCCCTGTTTGCTGAGGAAGACCTCGGTGGGCCTGCATGACGTGGGACAAATCTGTGCCTTTCCAAGGCCTGGCCAGCCTGGGGCGGCCCTGCGGCGGGCTTTGGCCGCTGTTCTCCGTCGAGTGCTGGCCGTTTCTGTGGGGGGGCGGCGTGTGGCTGAGTGGTGACGAGGTTGTGCAGCCCTGTGTCCACTAGCGTCTTTGGGTTGCACGAAAAGTTTTCTGGGCATCCCTTCATGCAAGGCCTCAGTCTGTTTCCTTCTCTGTTCCAGCCTTCTCTGAATCCTTTCGAGAGCACCCCGAAAAGCCCCATGGGCTCAATGGGATGATGGAGGAACGGGTTCCGTTGGACCTCTGGCAGGTCTGTCAGGGTTAGCCACAAATGTCGCTGAGCATTGACAATCTCAGCTATACTTCTCCCCTGAGCGATGGCGGCTGTCCCCATGAGGCGAAGAGCAAAGTCTGTTGCCTTGCGGGCCTCCTCCAGAATGTCGGTCATCTTCTTTTTGTTGGAGATCTGCTGGAGCTCCTGGAATTTTTCCGTCAAGTATGCTTGTATCATAGCTGAAGCGTTCATGGCGCGGACCGCGAGGCCTTGTGCTCTGTAACATTTTTCGAGATGGGAGGCCGACACACGGCAGGCCTTACTAGGCAGAGTTGGTTTGGAGCCCGAAGTTCTTGGGGCTAAATGTGCTACCAACGTATCCTCCATCTGGGAAATGTTAGCCATGCCAGCTGCCTCCATTCCGGCAACGTCCAGGAACTGGGAGAGAGGCAAAGTCAATGGAGCCCTGGGTTCAGCCCATGTGCGAGTAAGCTCCGTCTGGATGTCGGGAAAAATAGGCATCCTGTGCCTTGTGGCCGACTGCTGCTTGGCGAAGAAGAAATTCCCCACCAACCTCGTTACCTGTTGTTGAGGCAGGGTTCTGGCCAAGTTATCTGCAACGTGTCCATTGCTCTGCAACACAGCTCGAACAGAGCGGGGACAGACACATCAGTCTCTGGTTGACCTGCCATGGGGATCTGGTAGAAGTCCTCGTCTTCTCCTTTGTCCTCGTTGACGGCTTCGTCATCAGTTAGCTCACCCGAGGCTGTTAGCGAGAGCTCATCTGCTCGTAACAAGTCCCTCGTGTCGAACTCAGCGGTGGAGTCCCCCAGGGGGGACACCATGTCCATTTTTCCTCCCCAGTTGGCTTGACCGCTGTCCTCCAAGTCAACAGCTTCCATCTCCGCCGATGGAGTGAGCGCTTCATCGAGGAGTGGTTCTCGCGCCGTGGTGTAGCCGCCCATGGCTTTGACCACAAAGTCCATGCATCTCAGTCTCTCAGCCTCACATAGCTGGTTGCAATGAGGGCAGGATTTGGGGGAGTCCAAAGCAGTTTTAGCGTGTAGCATCCCTAAGCAGGTGGGACAGGCCTCGTGGGTGTCCGCCGCTGAGAGTGAATAACTACAGCCGCTGGGGCAGGCTCGGGAGCCAGGGCTCACTGGCCTGCTGTTCTTGTTGGAGTTCTTCAACTTCCTCTTGCTCTTCTTTGGAGCCATGGCTGAGAAGAGGCGTCGAGTTGTAGCCAGTTAGCCGACCGCTAACCGTGGCGAAGAAGTCCTCACGTTGAGCTTCTCTCGGTAGCTAGCCGCAGCCGTTAGCTACGCAGGTAGCGTGGCACTTCAGTTTAGTGTCTTGTAGCAGAGCTGCAAAAAGAGCAGAAGAAAAAAACCTTGAAAGTTAAGTCGACGACGCTGGGTTAGCCTCCGCTAACCTAGGTGCTCACAGGAAAATTTATCTGTAACGCTCAGGGCAGGGAGCGAGCTCACCTCCAGTCGAGCGATCCAGTCACAGAGAGTCCTGCGAAGTTCAGGTGTGAAGCGAGGTGAAGGGCAAAAGAGAATGATGGTGGGGCGTCAGCCCCTTTTATGCAAAGAGGGCGGGGCCTCATTGCTGACGCTGACGCCCACCTGCCTTTAGAAAAGGCGTGGTTGTATTACTTCAGGTGAACCACGCGGGGGCACAATTCCCATAGTCATATGTTGCACTGAGTGTACTAACTGATAAAGGATCATACTCCTCGGTGACCTCATGTGCTCTTAGTACTGTATCTGAATGCAGCATGAAGCAGAAGATCAAAGCTGCTTTTTTCATGTGCTACTTTGACTTTCCAGCATAACAGACCGGACCTGAGTGTCCAAAACGTTGTGATTCCCAACTTGACGGACTGATTTGGTTGAGACCACTTCTCAACAGTTTTTAATGCACAGAGTATTGCTTTATATTCGTCAATCCACAAGACAACAATTTCACATTCCTGTTCATCATGCTTACATCCACACTTTGACTTCCTTTTTTTAACCACTGCCTCGGTGCAAATGAAGTACTTACTTAACGGTAGATTATGCTTCCTTCCTTCACACTGGATGACAACACTACCATGACGTAAAAAAATCAAACGCGTCTGATCTGTGTAAAATCTTTTGATGTGTATTAAGAATGTAGTGGTTTCCATTGTACACAATAGAGAATCATAGGTTATAGTGGGTTTTTAGCATTTACAAAGCGTTTATGGCAAGCTTGTGGTGATTTATTATTGTAGTAGCAGCTTATTGGGGTCATGTGCATGAGCACCTTTATTATAAACCATATATAATAATAATAATAATAATACTGTAATAATAATAATAATAATAATAATGTACATAATGAGGGAGCTAAGTTGGAAAGACACATACTGTCTCTAATCACAAATTGCAACCACACCATGGAAATGTTAATGGTCTTGTACTCCTGACGCTGTGAAGCTACTTGCAGGTCAGCTCAGAAAATTAGAATATCAGGAAAAAGTTCACATTTTCTTGTCAGTCATTTCAGGAAGTGAAACTCACATTTTATATAGATTCATACATATTGAGTGAAATATTTCAAGCCTTTATTTTATATAATTTTGATTATTATGGCTTACAAATAATAAAAGTCTAAAATTGAGTATCTCAGAAAATGAGAATATTCCCCAGTCAGCTTCTGGTACCTTTGTCAGTGTGGGCAGGAGCCGAGTCCTGCTGGAAAATAAAATAATCTCCATAAATCTCGTCAGTGAAAGGAAGCATAACATCTAAAATGTCCTGCTGGATGCTGTGTTCATTGTCGACTTCAGAAAACACAGTAGACCAGAACTAACAGAAGACATGGACCCAAAGCATCACTGACTGTGGAAACTTCACTCTGGACTTCAACAGCGTGGACTCTGAACAACTCCACTCTTCCCCCATACTCTTGGACCTTGATTTCCAAATGGCATGAACATTTACTTTCATCTGAAAAGAGGACATTGAACCACTGAGAGACAGTCCAGTTCTTTTTGTCCTCAGCAGGTAAGAAGCTCCTGACGTTTTCTCTGGTTCAGGAGTGGCTGGACTGGAGGAATGAGACATTTGTAGCTCATGTCTAGGATTCAACTGTGCGTAGTGGCTGCGCTGACTCCATGAATCTTTATAATATGAGTTTCACTTTCTTAATTGACTGACAAAAAGAATTTGAACGTTTTCATGATATTTAAATTTTCTGATCTGCACCACAATTCAGTCAAATGTGCACAGCAGGGAAAAAAAAGAAAAAAAACATTTTTATTTTATTTGATTAGATTTTGATGTGGTAACCCATTGTTTTATTTTGACCTTTTTTATGCCTAGATGTAGCCACAAACTAAAATAAAAGTTGGTGCGTCACTTCTTTTTTGAATTCACAGACAGACTGACAGACTGATGAGGATATTTCCAATTCCTACTCTTCCCTCCATGATGGGGGACAAAAACCAGCACAGGAAGCTTCTGACCAACAGTGTATGCACAGTATGTGACCAGGAGAGTAAGACTTAGAGGTAAAATCAGGGGGAAGTAATATTTGTCTGAAAGACCAGGGGCCTCATGTATCAACCATGCGTGCGCACAAAAACATTGCGCACGTCACTTTCCACGCAAAAGCCCGTATGTATCAAAACTGAACTGAACGTGAATATATGCGCATCCAGGTACATATCCACGCAAGCTCCCGAGCAGGCGTACGCACGTTTCTGTGGTTCTTGTTCCTTTGGCGACACTTACAGGTGTTTCAGAGAAACTGAAGCCCCACAGTCTGTGGTTGACTTTAAGAGCGGCTTGAAGACCTTTCTTTTCAACCGAGCATACTTTACTCCTCATGATTCTACTTTTGATCTGAGTTGATACTGTTGTTGATTTTAATTGTTTTATTATTTGTCTTATTGACATTCAAATATGTTGCACCTTGTAGCACTTTGAGATTTCCATTAATGAAAAGTGCGTTATAAATTGAATTCATTATTATTATTATTATTATTATTATTATTATTATTAACAGTTCAAGATGTGTAAATGATTAATATTCCCTCCAAACACACGATTAACAAGTATTACATCCACATGACGCAGTGAAATAAAGGACGCGCAACGTTGTGCCAAAAATAAATTTAACAGGAACGGATTCATTCAGCCTTACTGGAGGTTATAATAAATAGTGTAACACGCAGAGCATTTATTTAGAAACAGATATAGTTTTCCGATCTAGGATATGGCTTATCAGCCGTTTTCAGAAATAATAATTTTCCAGTTTGGCACTATTGCTGCGCTCTGGGGAGCCGTGCATCACGCGTGCATACAGAAGCAGCGGTCAAACTGTTCCACAGAGGGGGCTGCAGGTCGATCGGGACTGTGCAGTCCAGTCCACACAAAGCCGGATCATGTCCAATGGTCTCATCGATTCCAAAGGCTGAGTGGTCGCGCTTGGAGCGCGCGCGCACCCTCACCGGTGTCGACACGGCAGCTGGAGGTGTTTCATTATCTGCGTTTATTGTAGATTTCTCCAAAATGACACGTGAAAGTACACCTTATATAACTTGTAGGAGAGCAAAAGCTTCACAGACAGACTGCGCACAGGGCTGCGGGGCGCGCGCTGCGTCTGGAGACTCCAACATCATGTCATGAAAAGTCTCCACCAAGACGCACAGACACGTTTCTTCACATCATCTACATAAACAAAGATCTATGTTCTAGCAAACATCCAAGTAAGTTCCTCTGTGTTTACAGTAATAATGGTAATAAACTCGTGCGCAAAGTTAATATTTCCACACAGAATGAATGAATGAGCCGGTTCGCGCACCACAGCAGGGTGCGCGCGCACACAAATACCGACAATCACTCGTTCTTTGCATGATGAACACATTTTATTACTATTCTTACTTAGGATGTTTGTCCTCACTCATATTATATTGAATTCATTATTTTCCCGAATCTAGAAATCATTTCTGATCGCGCAGGGATCAAACAAACATGTCCTTCACACATGCAGGAAGTAATTTGCATCTGTTTAACATATGTAAATGTAGGCGTGTCAGGGGAGGTGTCTCACGTGCGCTCAGTTCCACGTCAATTGTGATGTACAAAAGGAATGTGCGTGGATTCAGGTGTACGCACAGTTTGATAAATCTGGATCTTTTTGTGCGTAGACACTTTTCTGGATTTCACCGTACGTCACTTTTCAGTAGGAAATCCACGCAGGTTTTTGATACATGAGGCCCCAGGAGCTTTGTGACAGAACAGTCAGCAGCCAGTCTCAGACAGGAAGGCCATTCTTAACTTTGTGCACTCTTTCTTCAACTTGATGAATCATATTTAATATGGTGTAGTGGTAATGGCAGTCGTCTCCCGATCGGAAAGTTGGCGGTTCGACTCCCGGGACCCGCACCATGTGTCGTTGTGTCCTTGGGCAAGACACTTAACCCTGAGTTGCTCCCGGTAGGACTGGAAAGCACCTTGCATGGTAGTCTGCCGCCACCGGTTTATGAATGTGTGTAGCATTCAATATATGTGTAGCACTTTGAGATTTTCAGTAATGAAAAGTGCGTTATAAATTGAATTAATTATTATTATTATAATATAAAAATACGAGACAAATATACATTTTAACTGATTTATTTTCCCATTTTTAACCTTTAAAATCTTGAACATTGAATGTAAAAGCCAGTAAATGACTACATAAGTCACTGGATAACGAGTTTGAAAAGGATGATGATGGTCCCTCTTCACTTACTTGTGTGTGAGTTTTTGGAGTGCACCGCTGACTCACAGCTGTAATAATACTACAATTCCCTAGCAGGCATAAAGCCCACAGTCCTTTCTATCATACCACAGTGCTCAAATACAGCACGAAGGATAAGTGGACTGTCTATGGTGATGGATCATCCACAGATATTTGAAAAAGATGAGAAACTAGATACTATGTTTGTATTGGTTGTTTTGGGTGGGAAAGTCTATTAGAAAAAGACAGAGCACCCGTTAAGATGTCAAAGGTGGGCTTGAGCTCCATACAGCTAATCTAGACAGGTCAGTGAGCAAAGAAATGTTCTTCTTAATAGACAGTGCGAGGAAAGATTAGACGGGGACCAACGCTTCTGCTAAATCTAATTATGTGACAGTTTGTTTTATGGGAGATTTTATGTCAAGACGAATGCTTAAAGGCAAGCACAGTTCTCAGACAGGCACACAAAAGGATTTCACTATTTCTGGAGTTGGGGAGCTCTGAAATTCTGAATACTTGAATAGAAAAATCATTATAATCTTGATGAGAGTTTACTAAATGAAGCACAAAACATTGTGGGTTTGTCTTTTTAAGTACATCATGAAAACCTGCATTTATGTTGAAACAGCGTTTTGTTTAATTTTTCTTGGAGTTGTTGTCCATCTTATGTAACACACTTTTTCTCTTCTGTTTATCAGCCTCTTGGTCGCTAGACTCGCTGAAATTAATGAAAAGGAACAATACCAAAATGAATTAAAGCTGTAAATAAGTCTTAGGCAAAATGACTATGAATGATATACAGTCATGGTGAAAAAGGAAAAGCGCCTTCTTTAAATTACTGGATTTTCTGTAAACATAATAGGGTTCTGAAAAATTTTAAATGTAAACTCAGGTGCACCAAAACACAAAGCAGATTTTGTCATTAAATATTATAAATGAAAATATGTGAGTAAAAATACTTTTTACTAAGTCCACCCCATCCAACAGCTTGTAGGACTTATTTTATCAGCAACAACTTTCAGAAACTGCTGTGTGCTCTTGTTAGTCTCTCACGTGACGTGGAGGAAGCTCAACCTCAGTTCACTGAGGTCTGCAGAGCAGTTTATTGTATGAAAATCGCTCTGAAGGTCCCACCTTAACCATTTCAATCAGGTTGTCATCTGGACTTCAACTGGATTCCTTAAAGGGTTTAAAACATCCTGTTATAGATTTGCTGCTGTGTTTAGGATCATTGTCCTGTCATGACAAGCATCTCTCAGATCATCTTACATGTGACGTCACCAATCCGTGGTCTACAGGAGTTCATGGTTCACTCAGTGACAGAAAGGTGCTCTAGTCTGGTCCTGTAGCTGCAGAACAAGCCCAAACCATCGCCCTCCACCACTGTTCTTACAGTTTGTTTAAGGGGTCTGTTTGGTTTTCTCTGAACATGGTGCTGTGCATCATGGGTAAGCATCTTGGACTCACCCTTCCAAAAGACATTGTTCAAAAAGTCTTACAGTTCATTAAGGTTACTACTTTCTCTCCTACATCACATGATATGGTGAACTTAAAGTTTTTTTACACTTATATTTTCTTTTGCAGCTTCATTTTGGTTTGATAAATAATTACAAGAAATAATTCATTGTGTGTTTTTGTACATTTGAGGTCAGATTTGTAAAATGTTTGATCCTGGTAAAGACTAGAACATTTTTTTTAATGTCTGATATGTAAAAACTTTAGAATTTACAGAGGGTGGACTTTTTTCATGACTGTATGAGATGTATGAGGTTTATCTGTCAACCTCTGAGGACACCTGGTGCAAAATAAGTAACCTCCCCCTTTGAAATATTTGTTGCAGTACAGGGTGGGGAGATGAAGTGACAAATAATTGAAGAGGACAATCTAGACACCACCAGAACAGGAAGGAGACCATTCCTCCTTGAACCTATACAAAAGAGAGATTGAAATAATAACAGGGATTACCAGTACGGCAGAATAGAGTTTCTTCATCTCCTCACATGACTTCATCAGACAATTGAGATCTGTGTTGTACTTCTCTGTTGCCATCTAAGATACAGAGAAAAGGACATAAAAGCCTGTCAGTTTGTTCAGCACCACTCGTTCTGAGGATCACCGTTAAAGTTATCTGATTACAAAACAATCCATTCAGAAGAACAGAGCATACACTGTGAGAAAAACAAGCAAAATCTCTTGTTCTGCTCAGAAAATGCAAAGTACCATTTGTAATTTCATAGCGCTGTTGTTTGACAGCAGGTCTGGTCCTCTGCCACTGAAGCAGCCAGAGATACTTAGGTTTGTTTGTGTCTCTCTGCAGAAATGATTCAAAGGAGGTTTAAAGTTTTAACACTGCTCTTCCTGTCTCTGTTCACAGCCACCGACAGAGAAGCTGATGAGATTATGCAACTTGTGTCCAAACTCACAGAATGATCACACACTGGAGCTCAGACTGAATTTGAGCTAGTCAGCAAAATAGCTGGAGTAAAAAAAGGTTTGCTGAACATTACTTTCAGGTGGATGTGTGTGTGTGTGTGTGTGTGTGTGGGGATCTGATTTCTCTAGCAAAATGACTTAAATTGAAGATGAAATCATGAAAGTAACGTCAGAATGGTCAAATTTTTTTGATATTGTACCTCCAATTTATTTTTATTTTTTTAATTGCAGTTCAAGTCTTGACTAAAACAAAACATCTGTTTCAATATCAAAGATGACCCTTTTAAACACTGTTTCAGATGGAACCCTGCATTTGATAAGGCATGTTTTAACCCAATTACTTAAAGGTGAAGTCTGCAGTTTCTGTAGAACTGCAGCACTTAGAAAAAATTTCAACAAGCAAAGCATTCTGATCCCTCCCCCTCAGAGCCATATATGGCTCTGCCCCCTTGTGGTCTGTTGAAATTCAAATTCAAGCTCTGTTTTTATTGGCTGGTTACAAACTTTGTTTTTATTGGCTGGAAAATGGCGGGTCACTTTTTCTTTTTAGAAATGCTTATTTACCACCTGGAGAAGCAAGGGGACAATTTTTTTTTAGTTTTTTTCAGAGATTACCTCTCTAACATCAATCTAGTGACAGAGTGAAGAAATATGTTAAAAAATATATTGTTAGAAAAGTTACATATAGCAGCTTTAAGCTAGTACATCACTGGACTGCCACTGTTGGAGACTAGTTGACGTCTCCAAATCACAGAAACATTTGTTTGAAAGTCTCATTGAATTTTGAATGTTTGCAAACAAGAAGCCATATATTGAATGAACAGTGATTGATATTCTAAGTCTAGTTTTGTGTACACAGTTTGCAAAAATGCAGTCTTGCCTGCACACATTATGTAATGTCCATGTTCACCCAACACGCCTGCCTCAGTTTGCTTTGTCCCCCATCTTGGCAGTTGTATTTGTTTCTTATATTAATGCTTTTTTTAACTTGGACATGTTTTTATGCTGGTGTCAAAATACAGCTGTAGAGCTCTCGAGACAGGCTGGAGACACCTTCAACAAAATTCAGACAATCCTTGACGACTCTGTGTCTATTTTGCAAACAAATCTGTCACACAGATGTTTTAATTCATGTTCACAACTCAAGCTGCAAAGCTGCACGACTCTCCGACACACACAAAGAAATTGAGAAGTATTGTGAACATCACAAAACATTCTGGAGACTCCCTCACTGATACTAGCATTAGTCAGCTCAGACAGCAGGTGACAGAGTGGACAGTGTCATCCAGTGGGACTGAACCAAACAGAATGAGTCCGTGACTCACACAGATCTCAGGACACAACGTCAGGTGTCAAACTGACCACGAGAAAAACCTCACAAGGTCCACAAGCAGTTTATTCCGACCACAAGGTCCACCAGCAGATTACAGTATCTCCAAATCATAAGGTGCATTCTAGTTTTACATAATCTCATTTTTCAAAATTATTAGTTAAACTACTTAAATAATATAGTTATATTTCAAAACGTTTCATGTGCTTTTTATTTTTATAAAAAGAATAAAACCAACTCCTTTGTGCATCTCCAAAAACTCCAGATGTGTTTCTCCAGCACAGTAGTCCCTTGTTTATCGCGGGGAATTCATTCATTCAACCTTTATTTAGTCAGGTAAATCTTATTGAGCCTCGAGGGCTCATTTACGAAAGTGACCTGCTACAAACTAAAGAATGATGAACAGCAATGATACAAATACATTAAACAATAAACAAAAGAAAAAGTAGCAAAAGTAGCAAAAACATTATAAGGTAAATGTACAAAATCAAAAACAGGAACATATCTGCATTGGTTTTTGCCAGGATTCCAACAGATTCTGAAAACCATTTAGAGAGGTCAGGGCCGAGAGCTTCAGATCTTTTTGTAAGATATTCCAGGAAGCAGGAGCAGAGTAGGAGAAGGCCCTTTTTCCAAGTTCAGTCCTCACTGAGGGGACACTGCAGGTAATCATGTCCTGAGAGCGCACACTGTAGCTGCACTCACGCAAAGACATGTAGGAGGAGATGTATGAGGGCAGCAGACCAAGAAGTGATTTAAAGATGAAAATGTACCAGTGGAAGAGTCTGCGTGAGGTTAATGATGTCCAGTTAACCAGTGAATACAGGGTGCAGTGGTGGGTACGATAATCACAGCCAGTTATGAATCTTAGTGCACCATGATAGACAACATCCAACATCCGCAGGGTGCTTGTAGGAGCATTCATGTAGAGAATGTCACCGTAATCAATGGAGGGAAGGAAAGTCACAGATACAAGGCGTTTCCTAGCATTCAGTGTTAGACATGATTTATTTCTGAAAAAGAAACCCAGTTTAACTTTCAGTTTCTTCACTAGGTTTTCCACGTGGAGTTTAAAAGAGAGATGCGAATCGACCAGGATACCCAAATATTTATATGAATCAACAAACTCAATAGGGACACCATTTGAGGATAAAATCAGAGGAAGATCTGCTGGGACCGACTTCCTACTTGAAAAAAACATCCCTTTTGTTTTATCAGCATTTAGGACAAGTTTGAGACGGAACAAATCTGACTGGATGATGTCAAAAGCAGATTGCAGAAACTGGAAAGCCTTAGCTACTGTTTTAGCTCGGCAATAAACAACTGTATCATCAGCATAGAAATGTAAGGACGCATCAGGGATGCTCTGACCTACATTAGCTATATAGATTGTAAAGAGGGTTGGTCCTAAAACTGAGCCTTGTGGTACACCATTTTTAACTGTTAAGTAGCTGGAAGAAGTACTGTTATGTTGAACACATTGCCGCCGACTGGAAAGATAATTAAAAAACCAACCCATGGTGTGATCAGAGAAACTGATTTCTGAGAGCTTATGATACAGGATGTTATGATCCACAGTTTCAAAAGCTTTAGACAGGTCTAAGAAAAGTGCAGCACAATAATCCTTAGCATCCAATGCTTCAACAACATCATTAAGAACCTTCAGAGAAGCAGTCGTTGTGCTATGTTTTTCCTGAAACCAGATTGATGGAGAGGTAAGATGTTAAATGAGTCCAGATAATTTTTGATTTGAGAGTTTATCAGTTTTTCTAGAACCTTGGCTAAAATGCAGAGTTTAGAGATCGGTCGATAATTGTTCAGTGAGGTGGGATCACCTCCCTTCAGCAAAGGAAGAACAAAGGCTGTTTTCCAAGCATCCGGAATGGTGTTTTGGCTTATGGACAGATTAAAGATGTGGGTCACAGGGACTGTGATGATATGAGCAGCCAGCCTTAAGAAATAAGGTGGAAGTTCATCTGGACCTGCAGATTTTTTAGGATCAAGATCTTTTAACAGTTTATTTACCTCACTGACTGAGAACGGAGAAAAAGAGAAGGTGTGATTAACTGAGGATTGACTTGTAGGAGGGATTTGATTTGTAGAAGTTTGATTATTAGATGAAGTGGCTGATTTTCCATTTGTAACTGTGTCAAATAATGAACTAGAAGCAACAAAATGTTTGTTGAAACAGTTCAGGATCTCGTGCTTATTTGACACAGGAACAGAGTCAACAAGAAGTTGTGATGGGAGGTCAGATGATTGGGGGGTGCCTGAGAGAGATTTGATGGTTTTCCAAAAAATTTTAGGGTCGTTTAGATTTTTGGAGGTCTGAGATAAGAAGTAATTACGTTTTGCGGCTTTGATGGCAGTTGTGCATTTATTCCTCAGCTGCCGAAATTTCAACCAATCAGAGTCTGAGTCTGATTTTCTTGCTGCGGCCCAAAGATGATCTCTCCTGTGCAGGAGGTCAGCTAGTTCAGGAGTAAACCAGGGGCTGTCACGGCCCTTTATCCTGAACTGCCGGAAAGGAGCGTGTTTGTTTACAAAGAAAATGAAACTATTATGAAAATAGTTCCAAGCGGTGTTCACGTCGTTGATTAGTAGAATACGTTGCCAATCAAAGTGGGATAGATCCCAAAGGAATGACTGTTCACAGAAACGTTTCAAATCCCTTTTTTGAATTATTCTGGGCTTAGCAGGTGGAAGTTTAGTAGATCAAGAGCTGCTATTACGGAATTATCACTCAAAATGTTAGCAAATACAGGAAACCCCCTAGTTACGACTCAATCGACCTACGAACAACGGGACCTACGAACGTATCATATTTAATAAAAATATGAAATTACTGTAATAATAAAAAAATAATAATAATAATATTTTTTTTTTGTTTTTTTGTTTAAATGTTCTTAATTTCATGTGTACATCACTTTGTTGCAGATATGGTTGTTTTAAAGGCTTTATAAATAATAATTATGATAAAAATGATCATTTCTGATCATTTTTGAGCAATCTTGGGCAGCAGGAAGTAGGTCTTCAGTTTACACAGTCACAAATTAATGTAGAACACCGGACGCCATTTTAGGTTCAGTCACGGGGGTCTCCGGTCACAAATTAATGTAGAACACCGGACGCCATTTTAGGTTAGCTGCCGGGAGCCGGTCTTTGAACACTGGTGACCAGGATGGCCTCATATGGATTAATTACTAGCTGGAAACGTCTCTGTGAACTTTGTGGATGTCTCAGGCAGCAGCGGATTTATCGCCGATCGTGCCAGGCCGCCTCGCGAACACCTCCGGCCAGGCTCTGGCCTGGCTAGCTCCAGAAGCTAACACGGGAGCTAACACGGGAGCCGGCCTTTGAACACTGGTGACCAGGATCGCATCATATGGATTAATTACTAGCTGGAATCGCTCTGTGAGCTCTGTGGACGTCTCAGGCTGGAGCAGCAGCTGCAGATTGATCGCGCCGCCGCTCCAACACCAGCTCATGGCTTGGCTAGCAGAAGCTAGCCAGCTAGCTAACACAGGTCTGGAGCAGCTGCGGTGGTTCACTGGCCAGCCGCCACGTTGCTCGGCCCGACAACAATCAACGCATGGCAACCTAAGATGTCGGCTTTTGACCATCTCAAAGTAAGAAATTATATTTTTATTTATTCTGTAAATGTGAATAGCAATGTTTAACATTACAGTACACTAGTGTACATGCTTAAATGTGTGCGCGCGCTCCGTTAGCGGTATTTCCACGGCCTAGAACTGGACGCTATTTTATTATTATTTTATTTTCACCCCCCTAGCTACGGCAGAATCGAGCTACGAACCTTTCTTAGGTCCCTAACTCGTTCGTAAATCGGGGGTTCCCTGTACACCTGTACCAGGAAATTTATGAGGTGCATTTGTGAAAAACAGATCTAAGGTGGAAGATTTTTCGGGACATTTTTTGTTTGGTCTAGTGGGAGAATCGATAAGTTGTGTTAGATTGAGAGATAGGCAACATTCCTTGAATGTATCACAGAGGGGGGTCGACTTATTCCAATCAATGTTGAAATCTCCTACCATAACAATCTCATTGTGTTTTAAATTTCCTATGAATTCAGTCAGGGAGGACAGAGCTTCAGGTGTTGCGGAGGGGGGACGATAACAACCTACAACAGTTAAGATCTGACCTCCCTTCATACTGATGTTCACAGCTAAAGCCTAAACTGGTTTGCGATTGTTTTTTTAGATGCAATCCTGGCAGCCAAAGAGTCTCTGATGTAAATAGCGACTCCAACTCCCCTTTTAATACGATCACAACGATAGATCTTAAATTCATTGATTGCCAGGTCATTTTTCAAAAATGAGCCGGAAAAGGGTAGCATGCCCTCTCCGGGTCGGGGAGGAGGTCCTGCCCCAAGTGGAGGAAATTAAGTATCTCGGGATCTTGTTCACGAATGAGGGAAAACTGGAGCGTGGATCGATAGGCGGATAGGTGCAGCGTCCGCAGTGAAGCGGGCGCTGTACCGGTCTGTCGTGGTGAAGAGAGAGCTGAGTCAAAAGGCAAAGCTCTCAATTTACCGATCGATCTACGTTCCCACCCTCATCTATGGTCATGAGCTTTGGGTTATGACCGAAAGAACAAGATCTCGGATACAAGCGGCTGAAATGAGTTTTCTCCGCAGGGTGGCTGGACTCTCCCTTAGAGATAGGGTGAGAAGCTCAGTCATCCGGGAGGGACTCGGAGTAGAGCCGCTGCTTCTCCACATCGAGAGGAGCCAGTTGAGGTGGCTCGGGCATCTGGTTAGGATGCCTCCTGGACGCCTCCCTGGTGAGGTGTTCCGGGCATGTCCCACCGGGAGGAGACCCAGAGGAAGACCCAGGACACGCTGGAGGGACTATGTTTCTCGGCTGGCCTGGGAACGCCTTGGGATTCCCCCGGAGGAGCTGCTCCAAGTGGCTAGGGAGAGGGAAGTCTGGGCCTCCCTACTTAGGCTGCTACCCCCTGCGACCCGACCCTGGATAAGGGGAAGAAGATGGATGGATGGATGGATGGATTTTTCAAAACAGATTTGTTGAGCCAAGTTTCAGAGATAACAATCACATCTACCCCAGAAGAACTGATTAGGATTTTCAATTCATCAAGTTTTTTTAGAAGGCTACGAGCGTTTACATGCAGGAAATGGAGACCTGAATTATTTTTAAACTCACTGGAAGTACTGTAGTTAATGGAGAGACCTGGGTTGGGCTGAATCCCTGAGATCAATAACAACATTAATATCAGACATTTACTTGACTTTTTTGTCACTGATGTGTAATTACAGGAGTTAACAGTGTGACATTTTGCACCCATAATTGAACCATGAGAAACATTGATGAAGACACGATCATTCAAAACCCAAAAACAATGAAAGTTGCAATGATGGGCAGATCCAGATGTGTTGATAAGATTGAGTGATTCCAGGTAGTCTGAGAACTGAAAATAATGACAGTAATATGAGTGATACAGAAAAGACTCGGTCCATAAAGCGTCACAAATTAAGTGGGCAAACAGATCCGTTGTGGAGGCCCAACTACAGTTTGTGTGAGGGGGGAATCCAGCCCCCCTGTGAATATGAATGGATGTGGCCCTGATAAACACAAGCTGGATCCAGAATCAATGGAAAGAAACAAGCAATTTGCAGCAAACAGCAGAGCGAGCTGCCAGAAATGCCCCGTAAAATTAAAGGCATGATTGTAGCCTGTATCAGGACAGCAAAGGAACAACAACGTGAACAGCACCAAACAACAGCGACAGCAGCTCCTGATCCTCAGCGGCACACGTTTCTCTCCGCCCGTCTGATCCACAAGCAGCTCCCAACAGTGTGAAACAGGCACCAAACAGGCACCAGGCACCAAACAGCGACAATCCTGATCCTCCGCGCTTCACTTCCTGCTTGTCTGATCCACAAACAGCTCTCAACAGTTCACAACGGTGTGAAAAACAGGCACCAAACAGTGACGATCCTGATTCTCCGCACCTCACTCTACGCTCGTCTGATCCACAAACAACCCACAACAGTGTGAAACAGGCACCAAACAGAGAAGATCCTGATCCTCCGCGCTTCACTCTCCAATCGTCTGATACACAAACAGCCCACAACAACGAAATGAGGCTCTTTAAAGTTATCTGCAGCAGGTAAGATGTTTGTTGTTGAGCTCACAACAACAAATGAGGCTCTTTAAAGAGTTATCTACAGCAGATAAGATATTTGTTGTTGTTGAGGTATTGGTTTCTTCAAAAATTAGGCTCTTTAAAAAGTTATCTACAGCAGGTAAGATGTTCGTTATTATTGTTATTATTGATGCTCCCCTCTTCAGCCTACAGCCTCTTCAGCCTGGAAAAAAGCCACCTCCAGAAAAAAACATACCATACCATACCAGCTTTATTTATAGATCACTTTAAACACCTACAGGACCAAAGTGCTGTACACACAACAAAACAATCACATAGCAAGTATTACCAGAGGGGGGACATGGGGCTGAAGCTTATACTGAAGTGAACCTCTCAGCTCCAGAATTTTTTCAGCACGCAGCAGTTCAAACATCCGTGTGTCCCTCAGATGAACGCGCATGTGGGCAGAGGCAGAGCGAGAGCGCAGCTCCAGTAAGGTTAATCCGCACGCACGCAGATGGGCTCAGGTTCCCATGGAGGTAAACAGGCTTAATGTAGATGAAGTCTCCACAGCCAGTTCGGTAGGTTCTGGTCCAGCCAGAAACACCTCCCCCACGCTCACGAGCCAGGTACGCTTATCTTCCCCCCACGCCACGAGGTCAACAAAGGACAGCAGAAAAAATCAGCAAAGTAAAAAACTTCCCTGCTAATCTTGTTGAAACCAGGAGAACCACAGGAGAACCTCAGATCCAGGTGGGACGTTTAAACGGGGTCCAGTGAGAGTGGCAGAAGAAACACCGGGTCTTTGTGGGCGGCTCTCCGGCTTTAGGGCTCACCTGGCTGGCAAGGTACGCTCAAAGTGACCGGTGGGATGAAGCTTCCGAACCTGGTCCGACAGAATTATTATTTTTGAACGGTCCCATCGGCTCTCTGAGCCACTGAACACCGAATTCAGATGGAAGATGGACCAGCTTTGGTCCGATTTGAAAAAAAAAAACGGGTCAGTTAGATTATAAAAAGACTCAGAGAGACCAGAGGTGCGCTGCCGCTCTTGAGCTTGAATCTGTATCTTGGAATTGAACCTTGGAATCTGTACCCTAAAGACCAATGACAAGTGAAAAACCACGAAGTAGGAATAGTAGTACAAGTAGTAAGTAGTAGTTTATTGTGTTTTACTGTAGTCCCCGACTTACGAGCGCTCTTACTTACGAGGTCCCGGACTTACGAGCATGCATCTCATTAAAAAAAAAATAATAATAATAATATATATATATATTTTTTTTTTTAATAAATGAATACATGTACAGTACTGGACAGTCACCAAGCACTTAGCCTATCCTAACACAGTTTTTAAATATGAAGGAATGAGTTGAATTGTCTCCCTTTCACATAAAGGAAGCTAGCTCCCTTTATGGGAATGGAGCCTGCAGGGAGGAGGGACACCATTCAACTGACTCCTTAACTGTGTTAGGATAGGCTAAGTGCTTGGTGACTGTACAGCACTGTACATTTATCTATTTATAAATAAAAACAATAAAAAAATAAAAATACTGTATATACAGTACTGTATATTTTTAATAAATAGATAAATGTACAGTACTGTACAGTCACCAAGCACTTAGCCTATCCTAACACAGTTTTTAAAGATGAAGGAGTCAGTTGAATTGTCTCCCTCCTCCCTGCAGGCTCCATTCCCATAAAGGGAGCTACTTTCACTTTATGTGAAAGGGAGACAATTCAACTCATTCCTTCATCTTTAAAAACTGTGTTAGGATAGGCTAAGTGCTTGGTGACTGTACAGTACTGTACATTTATCTATTTATAAATAAAAAACAATAAAAAAAATAAAAATACTGTATATACAGTACTGTATATTTTTAATAAATAGATAAATGTACAGTACTGTACAGTCACCAAGCACTTAGCCTATCCTTTTTTTCCCCCCATTTATAGATGGCCTCCCTTCATACCTTTTAGCCATCCTCTCACTCCAATATATATTTTTATTTTTTATTTTTTTATTTTTTTTAAGAGAGAAAGAAAGAAAAGAGAAAGTAAGACAACAAATCAACAATTATCAACCAAAAGAGCACAAGGCAAACACACCCAACCTCCGTCCACAATCCTGCAAAGCACATGACAGAACACAACAATGGAACATACATGCATAAAGACTAATAATATTCATGAGCTTGCAGTAGAATTCTATAAATACACATACCCATATCTACAAATATATATATACAGTAGTATACATACATATACTTTTATATTCATTTATATATATATACCCATCTACATATCTACAAATATATATACAGGTAGTCCCCGACTTACGAGCGCTCTGACCTACGAGGTTCCGGACTTACGAGCTGGCGAATTTTTGGAAAAAACGCAAAAAATACAGAGTTTTTCTGTGTTTTTTCACCACAGTTCGTTAGCTAAACATGTGGACACACGTTTCCGATCATTTTTATGCACTCATAAGCAGTTTTTCGATGAAAAACGAGTGTTTGTAGTCGCGCTAGCAAAACCGTTCCAACTTACGAGCGAAATTCCGGACTTACGAGACACGTGGCGGCCGTTCCGAATTACGAGATTTCCGTGTTACGAGCAACTCGTTGTAACGGAACTCACTCGTAAGTCGGGGACTACCTGTATACAGTAGTATACATACATATACTTTTATATTCATTTATATACCCATCTACATATCTGCATATATCTATATATACATCCCTGCATCCATTTGTGTGTGGTTGTGAGCATGCATAAGTGTATAAGGTTCCTCCAATAGAACATTTAGTAGCGACTGTGAAGCATCAGAGATCCGTCCCCCCAAAGCCCGAGGCAGACGAAGGAGCGATCAAAGCCCAAGACCCCAGGAAGGACCCCGAGCCCAGAGTCCCCAGGACCGCCCGAACAGGACGAGCCACTAGCCCACTCCCCAGATCCTACCAAGGGGAAGAACCGGACGAACCCCTACCAGCGACCACATACAATGACCCCCCGGTGTCGCCCGCGACAAATTCACAGGCCCCCGCCGGAGCCCGCTGCACCGACGTAGCCCCAGGGCCGGTCACCGAGGCCCGGGCACCGGGGACGCCCACCCCTCAGGCCCAGACCCGACCGGACCAGAGGGCACGAGCCCCACCAAGCAGCCACCAGGCCGTGCCGACAAACGCCCAAGCGCCCAACCCCAGATAGTGAGGGCCCCAAGCACGCCCGCAGGCAAGGGAACACCCACCAGGGGGGGCCACGTGGCAGGAGCGCGACACTAAGTAGCCTCGGAAGTATCAGAGAGGGGGCAGTCCAAAACCCAGCCTGACACTTAAACATTCATACACAGATATACTCATTCAGACCCACCCTCATCCTCACCCTCAGTCACAGAAAGACAAACAATAACGACATGTTCCATTCATAATCCCGATGCACACTCTATACCCCCTAGGTCCAAGACATGTACCTGCTCCCTGCGTGGGGCAGCCCACATCCAAACCCAGGAGGTAGGCCCATTCATTCTGGGGTGGAGAGTAGCAGACATCCAAGATCCGGCCCACCCCGCGCCCTGCCGACAGGACAGGACAGGACACCCGAGTCCAAGCAGCCCCAGGGGGAGCGCACTGCCAGCCCCGCCCACGGCGAACCCGCAGGCCCCGAACCCCCCCACACCCCAGCACAACCCCTGACAGCCCACCCCCAGAATGTCCGCCAGGCAACCAGGGGGGGTAAGAGAAAAATAAATAAATAATATATATATATAAATTATTTTTATTTATTTTTTTCTTCTTTCGGCTTTTTCCCTGCGTTAGGGGTCACCACAGCGATCTAGTCGCATGAAGATTTGGCAGTTGTTTTTACGCCGGATGCCCTTCCTGACACAACCACAGACCACCGAGCAACCACAGCCCTCTGTGTGGAGCAGAGAGCTGATATCTAGGGTTCCCGGGGGAGCAGATGTGGGTTAAGGGCCTTGCTCAAGGGCCCAGAGTGGGGAAGATGAGGGTGGAGACAGGTGTGACTGCTTCACTTATCCCACCCACATCTTTGATGTTGTCGGTACCGGGGCTTGAACCGGCGACCTTCCGATCACAAGCGCACCTTCTTAACCTCTGCGCCACCACTCCCGCACAATATATATATATAAATAAATCTCAATATTGGTTTAGATGACAAGATAGACAGACCGCTGCATTCAGTCTGTCTATCTTGTCATCTAAACCAAAGTTGAGATCACCTCCCATCACCAGTGAGGAATCCAATGCCAGCCTTTGCTCCTTCTCTTTCCCTTTTAATTACACTTTAGAACAACACTCACCAACAGTACATTTGGGGACGGGGGTGTGTGTGTCGGGGTCTTGATTTGTTAATTTCGATTTTATTTATTTATAATATATATATATAAATAAATAAATAAAATCGAAATTAACAAATCAAGACCCCGACACACACACCCCCGTCCCCAAATGTACTGTTGGTGAGTGTTGTTCTAAAGTGTAATTAAAAGGGAAAGAGAAGGAGCAAAGGCTGGCATTGGATTCCTCACTGGTGATGGGAGGTGATCTCAACTTTGGTTTAGATGACAAGATAGACAGACTGAATGCAGCGGGAACTCAACGCAGTTGGCAATCTATAAATATAGTTAAACAGTATATGAACGATTATGGACTTTGCGATGCATGGCGTTCTTTTCACCCTGATAGCAAAGAATATTCTTTCTTTTCACATGTGCATCACTCATATTCTCGTTTAGATTATTTTATAGTAAGCAATTCATTGATGGCAAACATTTCAGACACTGAGATACACCCTATTGCTATCAGCGATCATGCACCAGTTACTGTAAATATAGATTATAAAAGAATAACAACAAAAAATACAAGTTGGAGATTAAATACATCACTACTTCAAGAAGAAGAATTTTTGCAATATTTTAAAAAAGAATGGGCATCGTATTTAGAGTTTAATGACTTGCCAGGAACTTCAGCATGTACACTTTGGGAGGCTGGGAAAACAGTCATGAGAGGTAAAATAATATCCTATTCAACAAATAAAAAGAAAAAAGAAAATAAACGTATTGAGGAATTAGAGAAATCCATTAAACTATTAGAAGGTCTACAAGGAGAGGAAACACAGCAAAAGCTACGCAAATTAAAATTAGAACTAAATGAATATATTGATAAGAAAAATAAATTCTTGATACAAAGACTTAGATTAGATAATTTTGAGTACGGTAATAAATCAGGTAGCTTTTTAGCTAATCAACTCAAATTAAACAAAGAAAAAACATCTATTTATGGTATTAAAGATAAAGATGGAAATATAATTCATGATGAGGGAAAAGTAAACAATATTTTTAAAGATTTCTATAAAACTCTATACACTCCACAAATAAATCCATCTAATAAGGATATTAATGAATTCTTGGAGAAAGTAACACTTCCTAAACTAGATATTAGTCAATCATCAAAACTAGACTCACCATTAACATCAGATGAGCTCCATGATGCAATTAAAAGCATGCCTAATAAGAAATCTCCAGGTCCTGATGGATATCCAGTAGAATTCTATAAAAAGTTCTGGGATATACTGGAACCGATATTTTATAGAGTGCTATTTGAGTCCGAAGAAAATGGTAGGCTACCAACACATATGAATTCAGCCAACATTAGTCTCTTATTAAAACCAGGCAAAGACCCAGTATTACCTACCAGTTATCGTCCAATCTCTCTTATTAATGTTGATGTTAAAATAATTTGTAAAGTCTTATCTAAAAGACTAGAGAAGATAACTCCTGTTATTATACATCCAGACCAAACCGGATTCATAAAAGGAAGACACTCAAACTCAAATACACGCAGATTATATAATATAATAGAGTATTCATATTTTAAAAATATTGAAACAGCTATTTTTTCATTAGATGCTGAAAAAGCATTTGATAGAGTTAATTGGAATTTCTTATTTGCTACCTTAAATAAATTTGGATTTGGGAATTACTTCATTAATTGGTTAAAAATATTATATAGTTCAC